>VMDO01000051.1:422306-529182 GCA_007922755.1 Pedetes capensis | reverse complement strand
ATGGGAGGACTCCCAAGGCAATCCTGAAACAGTCTGCCATTGAAAACCCTATGAGGGTCGTTATGAGTCAGATACCGACTCGACAGCACCTAACGACAACAACAGTATATGTAATATTGTAAATTATAAGGGGATATAGTTGAGGGAGGGAGTGAGAACAATATGGGGGAGTAATGAGGGAGTGAATAAGAGCAAAATACATGATATTATTGCATGAAAATGCCATAATGAAACTCATTATATTGTATGCTAGTTAAAAAAAAAAAAACAAAAAAAACTTGCTGGGCTCGGTGGCACATGCTTGTAATCCCAGCGACTGGGAAGGCAGAGGCAGGAGGATCACAAGTTCGAGACCAGAGGCAGTCTGGATAATTTATTGAGACCCTGTCTCAAAAAAAAAGTAAAATTATGGGCTGAAGGTGCAGTTCACTGGTACAGCACTTGCAAACCATGCAAGCATGAGGCCCTGGGTTCAACATCTAGTACCACAGGGGAAAAAAAAAAATTTAAGCTAGGCGTGGTGGTGCACATCTGTTATCCCAGCACTCGGGATGCTAAGGCAGGAAGATCAAGATAAGTTCGAGGCCAGCCTGGTCTACATAGAAAGCTGGGCTACACAGCGAGACACTGTCTCAAAAATAAATAAGTAAATAATAAAATTAAATTAAAAAAATAAGAAAGTGGCTGGGAGTGCAACTCAGTGCTAGAGCACTAGCCTAGCATGTGTGAGGCCCTGGGTTCAAGTCCTGGGGGCCGGAGAATGTACTCCCTATACAATCTGGCCTCCTTGGACCCCTCCTCCCTTATCTTCCTTTATCATATCACAGTTCCACAGTCCTCCCAGGGTCTTGGCCCTCTCTTAAGAGCCACCTGTTCTGGAAAATCTCCTGCTATGTGCTGGGGTAATGCACCAGTAGGGCACGTGGTCACAAGGGCAGACATACAAGCTGGAAAGTCACCTCCAGTCCAAAGGTTCTGGGAAAGGGGAATGTGTGAGAGAAGAGAAAGCAGGGTGGGCGGAACTGACTGACCGAGGGCCTGAGTGCAGAGGCTGGGAACTGGACCCCTGGGCAGGGAGGCTGAGTCAGGAGGCGATCACCTGCAATCACCTGCAATCATTCCCATCAGGAGCAGGTGAGAGGGACCACAGGAGAAGCCTTGGGAGGAGGTCAGAATGTCACTGATTGGGTTTGGAAGTAGAACCCTCTTACATGCATCCTTCCCTCCCTGTCTCTGGGGCCCTTGTGGCTCCCCAGGCGCCCCAGTGGGATTCCGGAGAAAGACCTGTGCAGTGCCATGGCCCCCTACTTCCTGCAGCAACGAGACACCCTGCAGCGCCATGTACGAAAACAGGAGGCCAAGAACCAGGAGCTGGCTGCCGCCGTCCTGGCCAGGCGCAGGCAGGTGGAGGAGCTGCAGCAGCAGGTCCAGGCCCAGTGCCAGGCCTGGCAGGCAAGTGTCTGGCCCACCCCCATTCCCTGCCGTCTTCAGTAGGCTCTCAGAGGTCCCCAAATTGGTGGCTTCCCCTTTCCCAACATAAGGGGCCCCATAGGGAGCAGGAGGACTGTGCATGATAGTACTGTCACTTGTCACTCTGGTGGCTGCCTCGATAACCTTGGCAGATGGGCTTGCCTGGATCCTCTCCCCAGCCAACTGAGGTCCAGTCACAGCATGGTTCAGCTGCTGAGAAGACAGGCTCAGCGAGGGCCCAGGCATTTCCAAGGGGCCGCTTCTTCCTGGCAGAGTGAGTGTAGCTGGTGCACACAGTGGCGCTTCTGCTGCTCCAGACAAGCATGGCCATGTCCTTAAAATGTGCACATTAGAATGACTTCTCGAGCTTCAGTTCCTCCAGAACATTCCCTAGCAACAAGTTGTGTTGTTTGAGGGTAAACTTAATTTCTGATAGTGGCCCCCAGTGGGTTTGGGTGAGTAAAGGGTAAGGGGCGGCCAAGCTGGATGGCATGGGCAGCAGGTGTGATGAGATGATTTCTTCCTGGCTCAAAATGCAGTTCCAGAAGGAGTTTCGGAAGGGCTTGAGTGGTAATGCCACTGCTGGATTCTCTCCTTCCGTCATCTAGATGTCTGTCCTGTCTACCAGTAGCCCCCGACAGCCACTTCTTGGGGCAGACCTTCTCATTCCCAAGGGGAACAGGCCTCCAAATCCATGATTTCCGGATTCCTGCTGGTCTTCTCTTCCCAAGAGCAGTTAGTTGCAGCCTGAAGGTCCTGCCCCAGCCTCCACAAGCATTTCAAGCCTCGGAGATGTGGCAGGAGGTGGAAGGCTGGCGGCCTGCTCTGCTTCCTGTCACTCCCACCCATTCCAGTCTCCCAGTGTCACAGACTGTCCTGGGGGATTGGACAGCAGACACGAAGGGAGCAGTGACTAGGCTTTTCAACCTGGTGTTCTCTTGGGTCAGATTGTATAGCTCGAGGTTGTGTCTTGAGCACTCTGGGGGCCATGCTCCTGAGTCCTCGGGCAAGGGACTCTGTGTTTGCCCCTCCATCACCATGAGGTCCTAGGCTTTCAAACTGGCCAAATAATGATTCCTAGAATCCCCCCAGCTCTGACACTCAGTGCTCCTATTTTAAGATGGGGATAAGAGCTGGGTGCAGTGGTGCACACCTGTAATCCCAGTGACTTGGGAGGCAGAGGCAGGATGATCACAAGTTCAAAACTAGAGGCAGCCTGTGTAATTTAGTGAGACCCTGTCTCAAAAAGTAAAAGAAAATAAAATGGGCTGGGGGTACAGCTCAGTGGTCCAGCACTTAGAAAGCATGCAAGTGCGAGGCCCTGGGTCCAACCCTCAATACTGCAAAAAAATAAAAAAAAGAAAGAAAGAAAGAAAGAAAGACAGAAACAAAGTTCCTGCTCCTAAAGCTGCATTTTATGTATCCCAACTACAGCTCCTAACATGGTTTGAAGTGGATTATCTGGATTGAGTGTTCAGTGCTGAGCCCTGTGTGGGAGCTTGAAAGAGCAATTTTTCACAAATTGCATGTCTGTATCCCAACTGATTCAGTTGTATCATATGGTTGTGAAAGCTGGACATTGAATAAGGGAGATAGGAGAAGAATTGATACTTTTGGGTTATGGTGCTAGAAATGAATATATCATGGACTGCCAAAAGAACCAACAGATCTGTCCTACAAGAAGTGCAACCAGAGTGCTCCTTGGAAGCAGGATGGCTAGACTGTGTCTTATGTTTTGGACATGCAGTTAGGAGGGACCAATCCCTGGAGAAAGACATAATGTATGGGAGAGTGGCAGGTCAATGAAAAAAAGGAAGATCATCTAGATGGATTGACGATGTGGGTGCACCAATGAGCTTAAACATAAAAAATCCTGTGCCTGGTGCAGAATCAGCGAGTATTTTGTTCTGTTGTGCATAGGGTCACTATGGGTTGGACCTGACTTGATGGCAGCTAACAACAACAACAAGAAGCCCAACTGAAAGCTGATGTAGGGCTGGGAGTGCAGGTCAGTGCTATAGCACTTGCCTAGCTTGCACAAGGCCCTGGGTTCAATAACCACCACTGGAGTGGAAAAAAGATGTTTCTGGAGAGTCCTGGTGAGGCCAGATGAACTGTGGGCCTCTTTGGGGGCCCTTGTTGGAAATGGGCCCTGCTCAGGTGAGGCCCAGCCTAGGAGATCATGGCACCCAACCTGCCATAAATCCCCGATGGATGCTTGGGACTTTGCATATGCCTTTGTTCTGACATGCCTTGCTGGGTCACTGTTTTGAACCACAGACCCCATCTGAGTCGTCCTCGGGGAAACCCAGGCCTGGAGTGATACACAGCAGAGACAAAGGTTTGGCTTCCTCGTGTCCTGATTTATTTGTTTGCTCCCCTTCAGGCTCTGCACAGAGAGCAGAGGGAGCTGCTGGCCGTGCTTAGAGAGCCTGAGTGAGGAGGAGCTGTCTTCAGCAGAGGGCAGTCAAGGTCAAGGTCCTGTGGTCGGCACATTGGGCTTGGACAGGCTGCTTCTGAGAAGAGCTGAAATGACGCCAGTCCCCAGGCAGCAAGGGAGGACCAGGCCAGCGCAGGCCCCTCCATGGCCACTGTACCCATGGGGCTGCCAGGGTCACTCACGCCAGTGTCAGATTCCCCCTGGGACCAGGTCCCACCCTGGGGACCGGACACCAGGCTTCCTCTTCTCTGAGGCCAACACTGCCCCCCACGCCCTCCTGCTGGTTCTTAATTCCCTCTCTGGCCCTGGCTTGGGGAATGTGTTTTCAGTTGTGCCTGATTGCCCCCTTGCTGGCCAGCCCAAGGGCCTTGCTGTGTTCTCCCCACATCCGTAAATAAACTTCCTCCCCTACACTGTAATCTGTGAGGATGCTTCCTCGCCGGGCGCCTTGGGCCAACACCACTTACTTTTAGGCTCCCAAGCTCTGGCTGTCAAGGTCTCGGTTACAGGGCACCAGGAGCCCCCAGGCTGGGGCAGCCTGGGAGCTGGAGCTGTATTTGATCATCATGGGCAGAAGGCAGCAGAGCCCCTTGTCAAAGAAACCGGACCCCTGGCTTCCCTGAGGTCAGATGAGTGCCACAGGGGTGTTGTTCTGAACAACTCACCCATCCCTTCTCTGCTGTCTGAGTTAATTCTGAGAAACTATCTTGGTGGGCCTCTCTCGGAGTTTTGCATAGTGGGGCCTGCAGGATGGCTGGGCGTTTGTCTTGCTTCTCCTCCAGCCAGGGCCCACAAAAAAGGCATGATCATGTTCCAGACTGGAGGGAGGGGGATGGGCTCCAGTTGGGGGCAAAACTTTTTCCCTAGTTAGGATCTCATCCTAATCCTGTGGACAGAGGCGTGGTTGGATCTGTGAGGAGCACTGGGGACAGATAGGAAGACATCACGGTGGCCTCTGCCACTGGCTGTCTCCCTCTGCCTGCCTCCTCACTGTGGAGCTGTAGCATTCAGGCATCCAGATGCTTCTTTCCTGTCCAGCCGCCCCCAAATCATGCAGCGCTTTGTTTATCTGTCAGGTGGGGCAAACGGTCTGAGCCCGGGTGGCTGAGTGGGTGAGCAAGGACTCAGGTCAGACAAGAGAAAGTGCCAGAGCACCCTCTCTCCTTCCCCAGGCTGGCCTGAGGCAGTGGTGGCTCTCAGGAATGGGATGGAGTTTTCAGTCTGGGATGTTCTGTCCCGGGAAGACAGGCCTCCCTGTCAGGAGAATTGCAGGTCAGGAGCCCAGAGATGCGCCCCGTCTCCCTGTTCCTCGAAGGCCTTCCTTCCTCACCTCCTAGGGGCACAGGGCAGAGGGTCCCCACTGCAGGGCCCCACCTCCCTTCCTGTGCTATTCCATGTTGGCACATAGAGCCAGCAGGCCGCTTCCAGAGACGGGGAGTCATGCTTATCCCACACCCAGCCCAGCGTCCATTCGCTTTTGGCTATTGGTTCTGTGCTTCGCCGACCTCTTCTCCCACCCTGATGCCTTGTGGAGCTGTCCACACCAGGACTGCCTCTGACATCTTGCCGGGTGAATGAGGGCACTGCCTGGCACTCCCTCCCTGGGGTTTGGCTCCTGCCCCCTGGACAGAAGTGCAAATCACAGGCTGTGAGAGCTGGAGCCCAGTTCTGCTGGAACCTATTTTAGATCTCTGAGACCCCTTCCTCCCCACACTCCCCTTAGGGTCCAGCCAGGCTCCAGCTGAGACTGGGGGCAGGCTCCAGGAAGACAGCTGGGGCTTGGGGATGTGGAGCTGCCCTCAGTGAAGGGGCCAGGGACAATGTCAAGAGTCTGGCAGCCTCTGGGTGAGGCCCGTCCTCCACCAACCCAGGGCCCCGCCCAGGTGGCTGCAGCCCCCAACCACAACATCCTTTGGGTTTGGCTCACACAGCCAGGGCAGATGACCTCCAATTAGCCCTGGCAGCCTCCAGGCACAGCCCAGCGGGTATAAATGGTGCCAGGGGCGCGGAGGGGTAGAGCATAGAGTTCTGAGCAGCAGGCCTGGCCAGCCACCAGACGCCATGAGAGCCTCTCTGCTGTTCGCCCTGCTGGCCCTGGCTTTGCTTGCCCTGATAGGCCAGGCAGGTGAGTGCCTAACCACCCTCCTGCTGTTCAACCCACTTACCCCCAGCTCTGTCCCTGTGGAGGGCAAGGAGGAAAGCGAAATCTGCAGGAGAGGCAGGGACAGGGGGACAAGGCCGAGGAATGAGTGGGGTGAACCAGGCCCTTCTTTTTTTGCAGATGCGAAGCCCAGTGGCGCAGACTCTGGCAAAGGAGCAGGTAAGAGGGCCCCCTACTCCTAATCCCTCCTGCCTGGCTGTCTGAGAGGCTGGCCACTCTCCGCCCTGACCTCCCACCCTAGGGCCACCTGACCCTGCCCCTCTGCTCCACAGCCTTCATGTCCAAGCAGGAGGGCAGCGAGGTGGTGAAAAGACCCCGGCGCTACCTGGACCAAGGGCTGGGGTGAGAGGAAAGGAGATGCTGGCCCAGCACCCTTTGTCTTCACGCTATGCGGGGGAAGAGCTGAGCTGGGGTGGCCCCCGTGGGCTGCTTGGTATGGGGCAGGACAGTGCTGTGTGCAGTGGGAAGAGGGGTTGGCGCTTTGCCCAGGAACTGATGCACTGTGCGGGGCTTCTCAGTGCCCCAGCCCCTTACCCAGACCCCCTGGAGCCCAAGAGGGAGATATGTGAGCTCAATCCCGGGTGCGACGAGCTGGCCGACCACATCGGCTTCCAGGACGCCTACCAGCGCTACTACGGCACGGTCTAGGGGATCAGCTTGTGCTGGTCAAGGCCCCTGCTCTGGCTCCTCTCCAGGCCCCTTACCCTCCCCATCCCCACCCTCAAGTGTGGGCAGCCTGGCTGCTCCAAAATAAAGTCCAGAGGAGGAAGTGGTGGTCCTGTGAGTCTGTCCAGTCTATGGAGAGGGGGAGGGAGGGAGGAACCACTGATGGGGCCAAGAGGTTTCACCTTCAGTCCCAGAAAGCGCTTTCTAAAGTCCAGTTTATTTATTGCACCCGCTTTGTTCCAGAAAGCATTGGAGGTGGCCTCCTTAGTCTAACCAGGTTTCCCAGCCCAGCACTCCCTCACCTCCACCCACTACACCTCCCAGGACACGCTCAGAGCAGACCAACCCCATAGGCCTGGACACCCTGAGCCCCAGACAGAGCCATCCCTCTAGGAAAAGAGCTGCTGGCAAACTGGGTGCAACCTGGTCTTGGAGCCAAGGGCAAGTATGTGGCCCCTGGCTGGTTGACAAGCATTCAGGATAGGCCTGGCTTATTCCTGTCCGTTCTCCCCTGGGCTGAGCAGAGACTCAGGAGCACCAGAAATGGAGCCCAATGAAAAGACCCCACCACCTCCCCATCCCAACCTCCAACAGGGCAGGGGCAGCCCCAGCCTGGACCCACACGCAACTCCCCTCGCAGTCCCTCAGCACTTCCCCCACTCCCAGCAAGAGCCCCCACCTGGACCCTCTCCCTGCCAGGCACCCCATCAGCGCCACCCCACCAGCCACCTTCTCAGGCCCACATCTGGGCTCCTCTGCAACACTGGGGCCTCTGCCTCTCTCCAGGCCATGGTCGAGTGGGCCTCACTGCTGTTTGGCCTGGGGTCCCCCATCTGGTGGGCCACCTTGCAGCAGGGGGCAGGTGCCAGGGGCCTGAAGCAGGGAGGCCGTGAAGGTGGCGATGATGACCATGTTCCCTGCCACCGCCAGACCCAAAGTGGCTACAGTGCCCTCCAGACTCAGGGGCGGTTCCTGTGCCGCCAGCCAGGCTCGGCGGGATCCCATATCAGTCAGCACTGCCTCCAGCTGGAAGTGGGTACCCAGCACTGCACAGATGTGGAACAGCTGGTGGCTGTGGCCTGTAGGGAGGAGGGCAGGTCAGGGCACGTACCCATTCCCAGGGTTGTCTTGACTCACTCTGTGACCCAGTATAAGTCTCCCTGTCCTCTGGGCCTGCTACTCCCGTATACACTGGGAACAAGAAACACTAACTCACAGAGTTGTTGAAGGAGTGACTGTACTAATTTGCATAAAGCCATTGGCACTGTGCGGCTAGTTTCGCTGTCACCGGAGAAGGGTGAAGAAGGGGCCTGAGGAAGCAGCATTCAGGTGTCCTTCCTAGCATTCGATTCTGGCCTCAGGTGGAGATACCCAGCTCCCAGGCTCCCCAGCTCGCTCTTTGTGCTTAGGGAAGCTGCCTCCCCTGCCCTGCCCGGCCCCGCCCCGCCATGGGCCTCTCACCAATGTAGTCAAAGCGCCCAGGCGCCAGGCGCTCGGGCAGGCGGGATGCGAAGAGGAAGCCTGTGAGCAGCGCGCAGAGGAGGTGGTAGCCGTGGCTGGTATTCAGCGACTCCTGCCCACAGCTGGGGCCCCTGCCCCAGCACAGCCCGAGCTGGCAAGACAAGCAGGGCTGGTTGGAGGGTCTCCGGGAGAACGACAAGCTGTGCAGCTGGGATCTGGAGAGGAACTGAGGGGCTGGGGCTGGGCCTGGAGAGGGGGTGGAGAGCCAAGGTTGGGGCCTGGGCTGGCACCAGAAGGGTCAGGCATGGAGAGCGGCGCCCTTACCCGGTAGAAGAGTGGGAGGTTGTCGAACAGGAAAGGATAGGTGAAGGCGGCTGTGCGCAGGGCTTTACTGAGCCCAGGGCTTTCTAGCTCGGGGAACCTGGCAGGTGAGAGGGGGAGGCTGGTCTCCATCCCTGTGTGGGCAAGGGTCAGGAAGGGCAAGGACCCTTCCTTGGGCCCTTCCTGAGTGTCAGGGAAGCTTAATGGCTAAGAAAGCCCTTAGGTCACATGACCCCCTCTGCAGGTGGCCACATCCGTAAGTGGGGATGAAGACACCTGCCTCTCAGGAGGCTGAGGCTTGAAGAAGGTGAGCATGGGGACGGTGGTAGTACACAGGGTCTGACAGTCCTCGGTAACTGCCCAGTTACTAATATTGCTCAAGAGCATGAGGCCGTCATTTCCTGTCCCTCTGCCTTGCTGTCCCTTCCCCAGTGGCGCAGCCGGAGAACCTACCTAGAGTAGCAGGAAAGGCCAGTGCACAAGAAGGAATTGAGCACGGCAGTGGGCACGAAGAGTTGGTGTAGGCGGCTGTGCAGCCAGGACGCCGGCATGGAGTAGGCGGCATAGGGGAAGGCGCAGCCTGTGGTGAGGCGGTGCGAGCTGAGGCCCCAGGGTGTCTCTTTCTCCCCATGGCCCTCTGCCGGCGCCAATGCCAGCCACCCGTGCGCCTGCTGCTCTGCTCACCCAGACTGTAGAGGCTGAGCGCGCCGTAGTCCAGGAAGTAGCAGATGTGACGTGCGCGGGGCGACATGGAGCTGAAGGTATGCGCGCAGCACGATGCAAAGGGGTAGAGGCAGGCGGGCAGCAAAAAGACAAGCAGTGGCCAGTGGTAGGGCTCCCTGCGGAAATCGGGGCCTCCAGCCAGTGCCAGGAGGCGCCACAGGAAGTACCTATGGCAGGCATGCAGTCAACCACCGCGGATCCCCATGACTGCCGCTGCAGCCCGCCCACCCGCAAGTTCCCTGCTCTCCTGGGCCCTCACTCTGCACCCAAGGCTGTCGCTTGGGCCAGAATCTCCCCCTCACCAAGTGGGCAGGAAGTGAGTCCAGATGTTGATCGTCTCGTTCGTCATCTGGAAAGAGCTGAGGACACAGTCCAGGGCTGAGCTGGTGGGGCGACGGTAGCCAGACATGATGCCATCTTCCCAGAACACCTGGGGTTGTGGTGGGAGGGAGAGAGGACCGAGTCACAGCGTCCAGCCCCTTTCCCTCCATGAAAGGTCTCTAGAAGCAGGATTGAGAGGATGTGCTGGAGATTACAGTGACCCCCAAGCCAAATGAAATCCCATCCCCATCTCCACAGTTCCCATAGAGCCAACTGGAAATAGAAGAGCCTGTGAGTGCAGTGGTGCACACCTGTCATCCCAGCACTCAGGAGGCTGAGGCAGAAGGATCATGAGTTCGAGGTCAGCCTGGGCTACATAGGTAGAACCTGTCTCAAAAAAAAAAAAAAAAAAAAAAAAAAAAAGCCAGAGCCAGACTAAGAGGATCTGATAAGTTTTGGGGTGGATGCAAAGGAAGCTCTGGGAAAGGACCTCTGGGTGGGGGTGTATTCTGCATTCTAGGAGGGGGTCACAGGTTTGTTTCTCAGAGACCAGAGGGAGTCTCACATTGGAATGGCAGGGATAAGAGTCAGCTTGCAGGAAGGACTTCCCCAATAGTTGGAAGAGAAGAACCTCCACCTCAATCAGTCCTCTGGGGAGCAGGGTTTGGTGGGTTAAAGCCCTCACCCGGGGGACCTGGTGGACTCGAAGGAGTTGGGGCAGCTTGAGACTGAGCATGGGCGACCCAGCACCTCCACGTTGACCTGGAAACAGAGTAGGGGAGGATCAGGGATTGACCTGCACCCACAGGCCTCCTTCCACCCAAGGTCAGGTTAGGCTTGGTCACTGAGCCCAGGATGGGCAGTAGGTACAGGTGGGATCCCGCCAATGATCTGCTTCAGGGCAGGGGGTACACTGACCTGGATTCCTGGGAGCACCACAGGCACATCACAGAACCCTTCTCCTCCCCATCCTAGCCTCAGGGAGGTCATTTCCCCCAAGGAGGAGAGAGGCTTTCTGCCTCAGCTGCTTGGAGCCAAGGGTCCCCAGCTACAAAACTGCCTCCTGTTAGTAACCCTAGCCCTTGGAACTTGTTCCCCCCATGCCTATTTTGGCCTCAAGGAGAAGCCTGACTCCTGGAGGCCACCACAGAGGACCAGGGACCCCACCCTAGCAGAAGGCAGGCTGGCCTACAATGTGTGCAGAGTGCAGAAATCTCATGCCCTCAGGGAAAATTCCTGGAGAAGCAGGACGCCAGCCTGAGGGGCAAGAATCAGGGAGGAGCTTAGCTCTTCTTGGAGGACTACACTTGCACCCCCGAGCCATGGGGGTCCCTGCCCCTCCTGAGCCCCAGGCCCCTTAGCCCAGACCTGTGTGACGCTCCGGTGGTTGCAGATCCTCTGCCCCGCCCGCCTCTCAGGCCGCCTTTCCCTGCACATTCCTTGGCACCAGTAGAGGGGCTGGGCCCTAGAGGTGGGCGGTGTCACCCAAGAGGAGGGAGAATAGGACACTCCCCCTTCCCCAGGCCAAAACTTTCCAGCAACTCCCTGGCCAGCCCCGCCCTCTTCCTGCCACTGGCCGCAGCGGCGGAGTGCCTGTGCTGTGCACGCTCTGGGCCCCATACTGCCTGTTGGTTCCCCTGGCTTCTGCTCCTGTCACGAAATTTGAAGACCCCCGGCCCCTGAGCTTGGTGCTGACCCTGCTGGGCACAAGGCAACCCATGTGAAGGAGAGAAGGGCTCCCAGGCTAGCCTTTAGCCCCTTCCCAGGACAGGGTTGGAGAGTCCAGCACACTGAGTGCTGCACAGCCACCTGGTGGAGGGCCAAGGTGATGCCAGGCCCATCTCCCCGCTGGGGCCAGGCCCTCAGCAGTAAGTTTTAGAGCTTTTAAGGACAGTGATGTGTACGCAATTGCCACAGAAATGGGGCCCAGGGGCAGATGCTCTACCTTGGTTTCCCCAGAAGAGGAGGCACGAGAATCCCCAACGATGAACCTCCTTACCCAGAGTTGGATGGGGCTCCCAGGAGGGCAGGTCGGCAGCCCAGGCCCCACAGGCCGTCCCAGGCTCCTGCCAACCAGGCTGCCAGGGACAAGAGAGGCCAGAGAGGCGGGTCAGGCCTGGGTGGAGAGTGGAGAAACGAATGGGAGCCAGGGAACAATCCTAGCCTTGTCTGGCCTCCAGAGAGCAGCACAGGGTGGCCCAGCCCCATTAGCAGGCAACTCACTCAGCCTCCTGCACACAGCTTGCCTTCCCAGTGTCCCTACTTCACTGTGCTCCAACTGGCCAGAACAGGGCAGGGGCCCAAACCAGGATGCAGCCAGTGCTGAGGGGTCTAATTTCCTCATGCCAGTGCACCTGGCTCCAGGTTCTCCCAGAGGTGAAGCTGGCTCAGTGTCAGGGCAGGCAGAGGGCTCCAGGTCCTGATTGCCTGCACCTTGGAAACCTTCTCCTGCCCTGCTTTGCTGCTTCTTAGCGCTGGTACTTGGGCAAGGCTCAGCAAACCATGTTTGGTAAACGCTGGTTGAGCCACAAAGGATGTGTCAAGCTGATTTATCCCCAGACACAATCTGAGGTGCCAACCCTTGTGGAAAGACAAGCACTGGGGACTCAGGTTGGTCCTAAGCCATACTCCCCAACACCTTTTGAGAACAAGGATCTAAATGGAGACAACGACCAGTCCCAGGCAGCACTGCTGTGGAAGATACTGTTTTGGTGCATCACTCTTGGGAAGGTCCCACCTCAGCCCACAGTGACCATAAAGCCACCTCTGGGGATGTAGCTCAGTGGAAGAGCAGGTGCAAAGCACTGGGTTCATCCCCAGCACTGGGACAAAACAAAAATCCAAAAAATAAAACCACCTCTAGGGCTTTCATGCCAGTCCCCTCCAAAGTGGCCTTTCAGAAATGCATGTCAGTTGCCATCACCAGCAGCCCCACCCTCACCCCTAGTGAGGCGTCCATACAGAAGGTACAGCACACAGGTAGGCTTGGGGGTCTTTATTAAGTGATGCTTCACACTCAGTCTCTTCCAAGAGCTGGGGGTGAGTGAGCCCACTGCCCCAGGCTTTCCCCGATGTGCTGGCTTAGAGGAGAGGCAGGAAGCTGGCTCCTCTAAGACCAGCCTGAGAAGCTAGGCTAGTGCTGGGGTGGGAGGGGGCAGCAGAACCAAGACCTCCCCAAGGCCAAAGCAGCCCTGGCCAGAGCCTCCCCTGTAGCCCCGCTCTCAGTGCCACTCACTGCCCTGAGCTATTCATGATCTTTGCTCCTACTTCATCACTTCACACTCCAGAGCTAGCCCACACTCGGCCCTCTAGGCCTCAAGTCCTGGGGACCCGCAAGAGAATTCCACCAGGATGGAGGGTTCTCAGCGAGCAGCTTCCAAGGGCCCCTCCTTTCTGCCTCCCATGGAATGCCGGCCCCACCTTTAGCTCTCCCTAGATAGTAAGGGGGTAGCCTTAGCCTGCGCCCCTTCTTTTACTGGCACCCTCTCTGTCCCCGCACAGCAGCCAAGAGCACAAAGCACAGTGACTGTGGGGCTGATGGGCCAAGGAGCCTTCACCAGCACATAGGCCAGCCTGCCCACAACCCTGGCTGAAGCCTGCTTCCTGCTCTGGAAGCCAGACAGGCAGGCAGAAAGCAGCAGTGGGGCCTCTGGGTGTGTGGCCCCTGTGGCAGAAGGGAGCATAATCCCTGTCCCTGTTCTGAAGTCCAGGCTTCCTTCCCTAAGAGCTCCCACAGCTGGCTCCAGCGCTGCCCTGCCTGCCAAGGGGAGATGAAAGGAGAATGGGTGGCCCTTGAGGAGGGGAAGGGTCTGCAGAGAACCACCCAGACACCTGGCATCACCCAACTCTTCCCCTAGAGCCTGGAGGGTCCACACACCTGGCCCCAACCACCCTGCATCTTGAATGAGGAAGGGCCCCTTCTGGCGTCCCTTCCCCTCAGAGGTCCAAGAACTTCTCCAATGAATGCAGACAGCCACGCCTGCTACCCACCACTGGGGGGCAGCAGGAGGGTCGGAGCAGGAAGGCTGGCTAGGGGCCTACAGGCCTCTCCTGCTCCAAGCACTTCTCTCGCTTTCCTGACGTCACCTTGGCAACAGGGGGACCCACCCTCCCAGCTTGCTCCTGGGCGCTCTCTGCAGCCTCTGCGCAGCTGGGCTTCCTTCCCCTGTGCTTGCGCAAGTCTGCGTGTGGTGGGGTGACTACAGGTGGTGTCCTGGCTGCCAGGGAGAGCAGGAGAGATCTGGAGTCAGCCCCACTGTAGGGCCTGGGGGTCAGTCTCAACCAATCTCCTTCCACTGCTTGTAGAAGTCCAGAACGTTCTTGATGTCCACGCTGGCGTGGGCAGCGGCCTGCAGGGCTGCCTGTAGAATGGGGAAGGAAAGGTGGGAGAGGGTGTGACCTGAACTGCGGACTGGACACTGGGGGGCTGGGAAAGGAGTGATGGAAGGAAAGGCCAGCCAACAGAGAGGGATGTGAATGGCTTCCTCTCTGACACCTCTTCCCTAGAGTCCACCCAGTCCCCACCTCACTATGACCCACCTGCATGGGCCCCGAGAGTGCGCTGGGGTTGTCCAGTGGAAGGCCTGTGACAATGGTCACCATGCCGCTCGGGTCCTCCTCCCCTGCCCCCTGGGCCAGAGTGAGCTGTTTGCAGCTATCCAGGATCTTATAGAGCGTCCTGGAGGTGGAGGGAGAAGGTGGGCTAAGAATCAGCATCAGCATAACCCAAACATGATACTCTCCAGGGGATGGGGAGGCTGGGGACAGGGAGGGGACCACCAGGCAGCAAGGGAAGCCAGGTGGCCAGAAGCAGTGGGCTGTGAAGCTGGCCCTGGAAGATGTGCCAGAGGAAGGGAAGATGCGCCCACCAAGTGAGAGCGCCGAGCTCGAGCATCTCTGGTGAGGGGCCGACCCCACCTGCAGAGGCAGGGAAGGGCTCTTCACTCTCTCTCCACAGGGAGAAGCTGGGGAGGCCCCTTGCAGACCGCACATGGGTCTCGATTCTTGGGCTTGCCCCCCTCCCAAGGGGAGTTCATAGAAGTGCTAGCAAGGCTGGCTCCTGCCAGGCTCTGGGGTATGGACTGCAATTGTACCAAGCATCTGCATCCTGCCTCTTCAGCTTATGCCGCTCAAAACTCTTCCCCACCTCTTTCTGGCATCGAATGTACCTGCAAAGGAGATGCAGAGTGAGGTAGTAGCAGGGGATAGAAAGGGCATCTTCTACAAAGCAGGCCATTGTGGCTCCGGGGGGCCCGGTTTTACAGGAGAGGTGGGGGCATGTCTCTCCCATCCGGCTCTGTTTGGAGCCATTTTGAAGTGGCTTCCGGGCTGCCAAGCCCAGATTACTTTCCTCTGATAACATTGACTTGCTGGTTCCTCCCAGGGGAGGACCTGGGAGGGCAGAAGCAGCAGATGCTTTTCAAGTCAGGGCTTCTGGAGACAAAGTGCAGACAAGCAGGCCTTGTGTCGCCTCCCAGCCAGGTGGGGTGGCCAGCAGGGAGGGGGAGCTCTCTACACCCCTGCCAGGCTTTCCTTGAGCCTGGACTGGATTGGGCTGAATCCTAGCCACTAGCTCCTTCCTGGTTGGCTTCAGGCTGGCCACAGCCTCAGTCAGTGGGGAGGTGGGAAGCCAGGGCAGTGCTGATAAGGGAAGGGCCCCTCACCCTGGGAAGCCCAATCCATAGTCCCAACCCCAAAGCAGGAGAGCTCCTGCAAAGGAGCTCCCAACCTGGAGTTGGGGTGGTGGCTGCTCCCTTCTCCTGGCAGGGGTTGTCCACAAGTTTGCCTAAAGGGCAAAAGGACAGCAGCTCAGTGCCACCCACAGGGCTCCTGGCTCCTTTGATCACCCTCTATTTTAGTATCTAGGACCTTGACTTCTAGTCATCTCTTTGGTGGTCCTCCCCAGGCATTGTGCAAAGTGTGAGCAGGGCTGAGGTGTGGGTCTTACCAGCAAGGAGCTCCTAAGCATGTGTTGTCAAGGTGACAGACCCTGGCTCCACACAGATCCAGCCAGGCCTGCACTCACCTGTTTCCTTTTTTAAACTCTGCCTCCAGGTACCGGATCCCATCCCGGGCCCCTGGGTGTTCCTTCTTCAGCAAATCTAGGCCATCAATCACTAGTGGACAGGGCAGGAGTGAGGAAGGACAAATCATTGAGCTCAGACTCCTGACACGGGCTCTACAGGAAGTATCTCTGCTTACCCCAGTACACACACAGGGGGAGGAGGGACCCTGATGCTCTAAAAGGCTCCCGAAATTCTTAAAACACGACCTTCTGGTGGCAATGTACTTGGCAATTCACCAAGGGCTTCCACTTACATGTTCTTATCCATTTCTCCTCAGTGTGCTGGGAGGCACTGTTTAAGAGGTTGATATGCCCATTTCACAGATGAAGTAACTGGGGTTCAAAGGTGTGGGACCTGACCAAGGTCATTACATAAAGTAGGACCCAAATAAGGGTTTTCTCCCTTCTAAGCCTAGAGTCTCTTTTACCCACTTTCTATCTGTCCCCCATCTCCCCATTATGCTTACCTGTCCTTGGGATGATGACAATGAAGCGGCCACTGGTGGCCAGCTGGCGGATGACAGGGAGGTGGTGGCAGAGGGCCTGAGTGTCAGGGACGAGGTAGGGAGACATAGCTGACTGGGCCTTGGGCTGCTGTAGGCTGCCCTCCAGCTGGGAGACCTCGAGCTGGTGAAAGAAGGCGGAGTGGGTGGGGCTTCATGGGACCCCACAGCCCAGGTGGGGGGTGACAGCAAGAGAAACCAGGCAGCCAGCAGCAAGGTGGCTCAAGGTGGCTCTCATGGGGCATCTCCTGTTGCTAAAGGGGACAAGAGAATCTTTCCACTAATGACCTTGGGGGAGAAGCGGATGGAAATAAACGTTAGAGTAAAGAGAAGGAAAATAGATGGAAAGGCAGAAAGAGGGCACCCAGCTCGAAAGGCTGAGCAACAGGGAGAGCCACTGGAGGCCAGGAAGGTGATCTGGAGGAAGCCAAGGGCTATGGTGGCAGAGCCTAGGTCTGCAGGCATGGGGTCTAAGCAAAAGCCAGACCAAGAGCAGGGGTACTTGGTGGGTCTCCTACCTGCAGTCGTAGCTGAGCCATGTCTCTCATGAGCCTGTTCCGCCGAGCCTCCTCCTGTGCCTACAAGGAAACTAAGTTGTGAGGAGGTAGCAGAGTCTCCCTCTCCATGATCAGGAAGACCAAGAGGCACTCATAGGGTCTGAAAGAGGTAGGGCTCATGTGCAGTCACCTGTCACTGTGTTACAGAAGGGGAAAGGGAGGCATGAAAGAGGAAGCGTGTTTCCTGTGCACCTGACAGTCCCCATGGCCAGCCCACAGCAGGTCACGCTGTATAGCCCTGCAGGGAGGAGCAGACAGCTGAGGACTGTCGCCACCTGGATGTGCCTCAAGATCTGATCTCTGCTCCTTGCTGGCTCCTCCTCCAGGGGATACTAATGCAGTCCCTCCCCTTCTATCACCAGCCACTTGCTGATGTCTTCCAATATGCACTCAGCCTGGACCTGCTGGCCCTGAGTTCTAGCCCCGTATGTCTGCCTGTCTGCCCAGCAGCCCCATCTGCTCCTCCCTGCTGTGTGCCCTCTTGGTAAGTGAACCACAATCTGCCTAAGTCAGAAAGCGTCTTCCCTCTCTCAGACCAGAAGTTACCAGCTAACCAGCCCTGTTGACTGAACCTCCTGACTGGCACACCAACCCTTCCTCTTCCCTCTACCTGCATGAGAACCCAAGTCTCAGCCAACATCACTGTCCTGGACTGCTCTGACACCCTCCCCACTGGTCATCCTAATTTAATCCCTTCTCTCTACCTGCAACTACAGCAATCTTTTATAACCATTTGATGCTCACTGGGCCCTATCTGGGAGTCCTTTCAGTTCTCCTTTCTTATTTTATTTTTTTTATGAAATTCAAATGCCTTAATGCAGTCTACACATGAGAAGGATGGGGCTTTTATCCCATGAGACATGCAGAGGCACCGAAGGCTTCTGGGTAAGCCAAGTGTATCACCAGATCATGTTCTAACAAGACCACACAAGACAAACCCAAATTGAAGGAAATTCTACAAAAAAACTGATTGGTTCTCTTCAAAACGGTCAAGGTTGTGGAAAACAAGGAAAAACTGAGGAATTGTGAGACCCTGCATAGAACTGAAAGGGAAAGCTGGTGGAATACACCAGATGGATTGACACAGTGTCTGCAACAATGGGCTTAAACATAAAAAAGATCGTTTGCCTGGCACAGAATCGGCAAGTGTTTCGATCTGCTGTACATAGGGTCACTCTGAGTCAGACTCGACTCGACGGCACCTAACAACAACAACAACAACAACAACAACAACATCAACAACAGTTAACAATATTGGACCAATCCTGATTTCTCAGTTTTGACAATTATACTATGGTTATATGCAAGAGGCACCCTACCCTTGCAGGCTCCTGCACAATAAAGAATTGCCCTGCTCAAAATAACAATAGCATCCCTTTGGGAAACACTGCAAGAGGAGAAAAGAACAGAAGTTCAGGAAGCCTACTTATTTATAGGCCAGTTGGCAGACTGGGATGGAGGGGAGCAATGTGGACAAGCTTCTTCTCTTCTCACAACAGAAATCAAGCATGTGAATCTTATTTTTATTGTTAAAATTGTCTTTGTGAAACACCATGCTCCAGTGAAGGGGAGAGGGAAACATGTATAGTTCCTCCAGGGAGAACCAGAACAGGTGAATGGGATCCATCTGGACCCAGGAAGGGGAGAGCTGTACCACTCTAAGGCTCTCACATCACTGGTTTGGCAGTTCAGACAAAAGAGGGCCTGGTGTGTCTCAAAGAGAAAACCTTCCTTTGGAGGGCCCACCAGGGGCAGGCCACTAAACCAGGTAGATACTGCAACCCAAGAGTAGGTGTAGTGGCTCCTGGTGCACACTTGGCTTGCAGGGAAATGTAGTCCCTAAAGCAGCACAGAATAGCCAGGATAAGAACTCAGGTTTGGGCATGGTGGCACATGCCTGGAATCCCAGCAACCTGGGAGGCTGAGGCAAGAGGATCATGAGTTTGAGGCCAGAGGCAGCTGGTGTAACTTACTAAGACCCTGTCTCAAGATAAAAAGATAAAAAATAAAAATAGGGGCTTGGGTTGGCTCAGTGGTAGAGCACTTGCCTAGCATGTGGAAGGCCCTGGGTTCAAACTCCAGTACTGCAAAAGAGAAAAAAAAAAAAAAAGAAAAAAGAAAGAAAAAAAGAAAAGAAAAAGAAGAACAGAACTCAGGTTTGACAGCTGGGTGTGATGGAACCATGTCTGCCTGTAATCCCAGCACTCAGGATCATGAGTTCAAATAGACCAGCTAATCTACTTAGACCCCATCTCAAAAAACATCCCCTCAAGTTTGGGGCCAGAGGTGTATCTCAGTGGTAGTGCGCTTGCCTAGTATGCATGAATATATAAGGCCATGGATTCTATCCCTAGTACTGCAAACAGAAAACAAAAACAAAAACAAACAAACAAAAAAGCTCAGGTTTGTCTAACTCCAGAGCCCTGGCTCTACCCTGACTGTATCTTGGTGATCATGGGAATGTTCTTTTGTTTTCTCATGTGTGAAATGAGGACACAGCACTCACCCCTCCTGGCTGTACAAGGGTTAAATGAGATGTCACCTGCCAATCAGGCTGTGCAGATAGAAAGTTTTCAGTGAATGATGAGAGACAGTAATGTGCCAATGACAATACTCCTGCTGCTGCGGGATGAGCCCTTCAGGGTGGAAGCCTGTGACTTAGGCAGAGCAGGATGAGTGTAGCCAGTGTCCAGTGCGGCCTGTGGTGTCCAGCTTCACGGGAGAGGGGCTTATAGGTACACTGGTACTCACTGCCCATCCCCCCCCCGCCCTTTAGGAGCTTTCGGGTAGAGGAAATGCCTGTAAAAACTCTAACATTTTTTGAAGGTGTGTAACTTCCCCATAATTATTTTTGTAACCCCTGCGTCTTCCCCTATGGAAGAGCAATAAAAGCCTTCACACAAAAGGTTTGTTTTTAACAAAATGTGGTTGTTTATAAGACAGCAAGGAAGGGAGTTTCTGGGGAGCAAAGGCCCCTTCCCAGCCTGGCAGTCGGTCCACAGGAAAGGGGCTTAGAGGGCCGGGAAGCTGCTGGTCCAGCCTTGGGGAAAGGAAGGACGTGGGGGAGGAGACTGTCTTGGGATGAAGAAGAAATCCTAAGGCTGGCTGTGACATGTGAGCTGTGCCTCCCATGCCAGACACAAACACCCCTAATGCACTGGTGCTACTGGGCTCAGGGAGGACAACATGCTCAGGCCTGTGCAAGCCCCACTGTGAAAACCATACTGCTGTTCACACAGCAGCCTCACAAAAGAAGGGCCTTGTCCTGTTCACTGCTGTAACCCCAGAGCCTAGAATACTGAGCAGCCTGGCACATAACAGACTCTCAAAAAAGATTTGTGGAATGGATTACTAAATGGAAAAGAGGTAACACAGACCACTTCCTATGCTTTGGGGTCCCTATGGGATGGACCATGTCTGAGACAGGAGGGTTCCTGCATGGCACTTGGTATCAAGAGCCCTCCACTCCCTTCCACTTCTCAGTCTTGACCCCTCTTGGGTGTGGGGCACGATAATGGGCAAGGTCCTTTATATGCATCATCATTCCACGTTCACAAACCTTCTGCAAAGTTATCCTGTTTATTCCCACATAATTGATAAGGAACTGGCTTAGCAAGGGTCAACAACTTACTAAGTTCACAGTCTAGGCGGTGACACAGATGACCCTCAAAATCAAGTCAGCCTCTACTCAAAGTGCCTCTTACTCTCTGCTTGGCAGCCCATTCCTCAGACCCGCCCAGAAGCCCTGCTGGGCTTCCCCTCTCCCCAAGCCTACTCCCTAGTCGTTGAGGTGAGGACCCCCAGTGTCAGTGCGACTGAGCCTCCTGCCGGGTTTTGCAGAGAGCCTAACAGGAGCCGAGGTGCCAGGGAGCAGAGGCCTGACTCACCATACGGAACTGGGCCTGGGCCTGCTGCAACAGGCTCTCCTGCTCCAACTGGGCAATGCTCACGAAGATGCCGACCTCTGGGTTGAACTGCAGGATGCTGCCTTGCAGGCGGGCAACAAAGTGCCCAAAGCTGCGGATGCAGCAGATGCGCACCACCGACTGTGGAAAGACAGGAGCCCAATCACCTGAGTGGGCCCCTCTCAGAAGCCCCCTCCACCAGGATCTGCCTACCCCGCCTCTCATCTCCCTGCTGGCCCAGGCACCTCAGCAGCAAGGGCTTCTTGGAAAGGTTTGTGGCCTGAAGGGTGGGAAAGAGCACTGAGGCCCAGAGCCTCTAACTGCCAGAAAAGGAGTAAGCCAGCAGAGCAAGGAGACTCCAGGAGGATCGGAGGAGCAGGTCTCAGGCTGAGGAGAAAGAGCAAAGGACACTGGGCTGGAAGTGAGGAGCCCTACGTGCCAATGCCATCTCTCTCCTCAGGGTCTCAGCTACTCATATGTAAAACAAGGGCATTACACTAGATCAACATTTCTCAACTTTTTTAGTCAGTAACACCCTTCTTCCCCCTTGAATAAAAATTTAACCTAGAACCCTAAAATATAAAACAGATTACAGCCAAGCTGTTTGGGTTGGAGAGGAGGCAGCGGGGTGGGGGTGGGGGGGTGGGGGGGTGGAGACTGGGCAGCCTGTCTGCTTGACTGCCCTCTACTGCCCCCAGATGGCCATGGTGGTGACATAGATTCAAGAATGAAAGGTGCTGGCCTAGGTGGGCAGCATGTCCCTTCCAGCTCTTTATGTGACTGATATTCAGCTTAGAAGGCTAGCTCAGAAAGGTTGATAAAGATTTCAAAACCTAATAATTAACTTATTATGTCCTCTGTGGGCTAAAATTTAGCTCAGTTGGTAGAGTGTCAGGCTACACTCTCTAAGGTCCTGAGTTCAATTTCCAGCACTGCAAAAAAGGGAGAAAGACGTGGCAACCCACTATGGAAACAATCAGCCATTGAAAACCCTATGACAGTCGCTATGAGTCAGACCCCAACTTGATGGCACCTAACCACAACCAATGTCCTCCGTAGAAGGTGGAGAAAGGAGAACTGGGTTCCACAATGGGAAAAACTACCAATAGCATACCTTCAGAAAGACACTGGCAAGGACAAGGAAAGAAAGGGTGGGCGCATGGCCTGCAGCCCTGAGAACTCTCCCTGTCTGTGTGGGAGGGTATCCTTCCCATCCTCACCCCCAGCCCCCAGTCCCTGCTTTGCTGCTGTCTGTGACCAAGGCTTGTGGCCTAAGAAATGAGATCCTCACCTCCTCTAAGTCGCTGAGCAGGGGTCGATCCGTGTCAAAGTTAAAACGTCTGTGAGCAGCCCGGAGAGGAGGCAGGTTGCGAAGTGCCATGTCCTCTGGGAGCAGCAGGCTAACAGGGAGGTCAGGCAGTTCACAACCTTCAAGAAGGTCCTGGACCTCAGGACATAAGGCCAGGCCTGTGCAGAAAGAGCACATCAGACCACCTGCTCTGGGGAACTTCCAGTCAGGAACACAGCCCTTACACCAGGAATTTCCAGGCTTGACAGGGGACAAAGCCCAAGGACAGGCAGAGAAAAAAAAATGGACTGAGGGGAGGGAAGAGAGGTGGACACACCGGGCCAGTTAGGCAGAGCTCCAGGACACCACAGTTAGAAGGGCCAGAGGAACAAAGGAGCAATGCAGGGAGGTGGAAGCAGCAGGACAGCTAGGTCTGGGAAGGCTCCCTGACAGGACAGCTGCCAGCTGCACCAGGACAGAGATGAGAGGAGGGCTCCAGGGAAATGAACAGTCCTGGGTGAGTCTAGGGAGGTGAGAGCAGGTGGAGTTTTCCAGCTGGAAGGTGGGAGAAGGGGATGAACTGACAAGCTCTGAAGGTCAAAGTCAATTCTCAGTGACCCCAGGCAGCAAAGCTATAGACCTGGCCCCTAGGCTCCTCTCACTTTGCTCTTGTCCACCCTACTCGTTCCCCAGGGAACATGCCCCCGTGAAGACCAGGCCACCTGCCCATAGTGGGGCAGTGTTGGGGTGGAAACTGGAGAGGCATGGACCACACAATGCCTGCTGTGTGCTAGGGAGGCTGAGCAGTGAGTCCCATTAACCTCCTTACCCCAAGGCTAGGTTACAGGATGGAGATGGGACCGGTTGGCCAACAAAGGGCAGTGCCAGGGCCCCACTTACCAGACTCCTGGAGTTCGCCAGCAGCTGGCAACAGATTCAGCAACACAGACAAGCGGTTCCACAAACTTTGAGAGCTCTGAGGAGAGAGGAAGAGGCCTTCAGCCAGGGACAATGTTAGAGAGTAAATAGCAGGCAAGACAAATGCCACACTTTTAGGAGCTGGGGCTGTGTTCAGAGGCCTGGAGGGATCTGACAGGAAAAGTAGTAAGAGGCCAAGAGGCTCATGAAGGATTTGGAAAATGGGGGGCTGGTCCTATTAGGATGAAGAAGGGAACCATGGAGCCTTGCTAAATCTCTTCACCAATTGACTGCTTCATGAAGAGAAGGTAGTGAGGCCCCAAGCAGGACTTGCTGGACACTGATAATAGGAAAAGCTGAGTATTGGTTGAGGTGGCTTCCACATCTGGCAGAAACCTTTTTTTTTTTTCAGCCCTCCAGAGGCCCATACTGGGACAGCTTTCCAGGGATATGACCCAACATGTCCACCTTCCCTACACCTCGTATAATGACTAATGACTGAGTAACTAGTTGTCGACAACCAGAAGCACACACCCAAGGGTGTGTCTGGCCCTGACCCAAACTCCCATCTAGGGAAGGGTGTCTTTTACAGCAGAGTGGGTGGGTTCCTAGAAGAAAGCAGTAACTCTGAATACAAGCCTTCAGGAATGACAAGCTGAAGACTGAGGCTCTGAACCCAAAGAGGAGAAGTGGAGGCAGCTAAGGCCCCATCAGGCCCCAGGGCAGTCAGCCTGACACCACTGGCTCCTGTTATGACTCTCCCTGAGCCACTACCCCTGCCTGGAACACCTCAACCCTTGCCCGAAGCCCCATCTCTTCTGTTGCTACCCTCTACTTGGAATCTCTTTCTGCTCTGGACTCTAGTATTTTCTGGATTTGGCACCCACTCACAATGGCAATCACTATACCTGCACTGAGGATGTAAATACAATAAGCAGCTCTCTCACTGTTCCTTGGTCCCAGGCTCTTTGAGGGCAAAGGTCATACCTACTCCTACTCCTCTGTAGAAAAGTGTAAGGGTCGGCCCAAACGGGTGCTTGAAAGCCCATCTGATGGGCTGCTAGGCCCCCTCCTGGCTCATCCTCTCCTCCAACCCCCCCGGGACCTGACAAGGGCAGCAGGGAGTGAACACCTGAGCACACACGATGATGAGGTCAGGGTTGGTCCTCAGCCAGTCCAAGAAGACCTTCACAGCGGGAAGCAGGCCTTCGGCCGTCAGGACCTGCAGTTTCTCCTGGAGGGTTCGCTCGTTGTGATAGGAGCGGCCACTAGACTCACTCCCCTCTGACTCAGAGCCCTCCTCAGAGGCTGGGGTTCAGGGAGAAAAGAGAGACAACTGAGATAAACAAATAGCAGTTGGCAACAGGCCCTAGCAATGTGAGGGAGCATGCCCCCACCTCACCTGATTCTTCCGAAGATTTCTGATATGAAAGAGATGAAGAATTCACTGTCAGACTCCTGCCCAACTGTTCTAGGCTCACTAACTGGTGGCTTTTAAGCCAACAGCCTGGAACCTTCTTGTGATTACTTCAGACTTGAGCTGATTTGTGAGGCTGGTCTATAGCTTTTCACTCAACCAATGTTTATGAAGTGCCTACTCTGTGCTGGCAGGCAGAGTGGTCAGCAGGGAGCTAGCTATAAGGGAGGGAGGGAGGAAAGTACGGGGTGCAGGGTCAAAACAGTTACTTTCAATTCACAGCTCTTTTACTTAGTAACTCAGAATACCAGGCAGGTCACTTCACCTCTCTGAGCAACAACTTTTCCATTTCTTTCATTCACTCAATTTTAAGTCCCACCCTTGTGCCAGGCACTATGGTTAGGTACTGGGGACACAGCAATAAGCAAGACATACACAGCCCTGCTCTTCTGAAGCTCACAGTCTAGTAGGTAGGTCAAAGAAGCACAGATCTAGCCTTGAAGGAATTGCAGACCAAGTGACTTTTGTTTTATTTTGATGCTGGGGATTGAACCCAAGATATCCTAAGCATGCATTCTACCAGTGTGCTATATCCCCAGCCCCAAATGACTTTTAAGCTAAAATTGAGGGAGCAAGTAAGAATTAACCAAGTGACTGGTTCAGGATAAGGAAGGAAAAGTATGTTCCAGACAGAGGGAGTACCTTGCATAAAAGTTTGGAGAAAAGCCAGGCACAGTGGCGCACACGTATAATCCCAGCAAACTGGGAGACAGAGGCAGGAGGATCACGAGTTCGAGGCTAGAGGTGGCCTAAGTAACATAGTGAGAGCCTGTCTCCAAATAAAAATAATAAATGGCTTTTCAGGGGGGTGCAGCCCAGTGGTAGAGAAGTTGCAAAGTATATGTGAGGGCCCGGTTTCAATACCCAAGTACTGCCACCCTCCCCCCATCAAAAAACTTTGGAGATAAAGGTAGCATGTAGAGTATGGATAATAACTGTCTACCACCAGACCAGTATGAAAGTTGAAAACAAGACAACACCCTAGAACAGTCCAGCCTAGTGCTTGGCATAGGGCAGGCTCAACAAATTCTTGCTGATGCTAAATGGGCACTCCCTCTACAAGGACCATCCTAAGGAGAGAAGTGTCGCTCAACTCCTCCTTAATAAGGGCAGGTTTTGCCTAGCTTCCAGGCATCTTGGGAGGACATCTAGATGGCATGGGAGAAGGAAGCTGCAGCTGCAACTGTGTGAAGAGAACCCCAAATCCACAGTGAGAGAAGAGTAAGACCAGGAAATGGGTTGGGAGTTGGAAAAGAAGTGAGCAGCAGATAGGACTCTCAGGGAAAAGACTCCTGGGCTATATTACAGGCAAAGGGCCAAAGGTGAGGAAGCTCACACAGGAAAGTAGCCTCTCTCAAGTGAGGGCCTAGCTCATGGAGGTGTGTGAGAGAGCAGGAGGATGCAGAAAGGCCCAGATACCTGGTTCTGAGGGCTTGTCCACATCCCCATTAACACAAGGCTGGCAGCTGGCCAAGGTGTGAGGTTCGGTAGTGGGCTGGAGGAGCAGGTTGCTGAAGGTGGGGGCCAGTCGGAAGCAGCGCTTGGTTTGAAACATCTGGGTGGACATAGCTTGTAGATTGCTGGCAATGCTAGCTTCACTGGGGCCCAGAGGGCCATTGAGGGAATCGGGAGCCTCTGATCTGGCCCGAGGGGGCTCCAGGGCTGGGGACTGCGTCCCTTCCTCATCCTCCATGTCTTCCAGGTCTGATCGGGACTCTTGACTATTCATTTCGGAGTCTGTCTCTGCATCAAAGGCTGTGCCCCCACCATCCAGACTCTTGTCAGAGCCACTGTCAGAGCCCTCACTGGCCCGGGCTGAGTCATGGCTTGAGTCAGATTCAAAGCCTTCACTCAGGTCACTGTCATCACCAGCTTTAGGAGGGTGGTGGCGGCGGCGACGGAGGCAGGAGAGGCGGGAGAACTTCCGGCTCTTTCTGCCCTCTCCTGCTTGGGGTGCTGTGGGAGGAGGCTCAGGATCTGGCTCCTCCTCTTTCTCTAGTGGCTCCTTAGACTCTGGTTCATCTGTAGAAAAAGAAAGGTCAGGTGGAGCCTGGGAAAGAACTGGGGCCTGAAATCTGGAATGTGCTCGCCAACACCACCTCCCCAGTAAGTCTGTGTTCCTTTCTTTGTTTTCTGTGCCCCACACCCTTTCCAGTCACAACCTCCCCATTCTCCCACCTGTGCCATCGCTCTGGAATGCCGGGACAGGGTTCTCGCCCTCTTCTAGCTCAGCCTGCAGCCGTATGTTAACATGATTGACGAGGTGGGAGAAGAGAGCCAAGGTGAAGGCAATGGCTGCACTGTACTGCTTGGACCCTGAAGCCAGGAAAGTAGGTGTTAGGGGCCTAGGGGCCCAGGGGCCAGATAAGCACTATCAATTCTAACTCCAACTCACCTGTTCACAATTCATCCAAGGATCCAACTACCCTTCAAAGCTTCTTCTGCAGTCAAAAAGATTTCCCAATTCTCTGGACTATTACCCTTCCTATAATCTAGAATGTACCTGTTCACCCCGTGCTCCTTCCTATTGCCCCCTATCCTCTTGCCCTGGCTCATCCTTCCTGGTTTTGAGGCTCCTCCTGATAATCCAAGAGCTTTCACATCCACCCCTACATCTCCCTCCCTCCCGTTGCTTTATATACACCTCCACCAGAAAGGTTTCCAGAACTGTCTAAATGCCCCCAACAGCAAGATCTAAGTTTTTTCTAGTTCATTAGGTAAGTATGCTGACCAAATGTGTGAGTGTCTATAGGAGGGGGAGGGAACACTTGGCTGCCTCTGCTCACTCACAGGAGGTCCTACAGGATAGACTTCCTTGGCCCTTACTTTCTTACAGCCGGGCAGGGACACAGGCAGTGAACGGACTGTCTGTGGAAGGAAGTTTATGAATAAGGAGCTGCAACAGGGGCAGTGAGGACCCCAGTGGGGAGAGAAGAGGGACATG
Source organism: Pedetes capensis (assembly GCA_007922755.1). Classification (NCBI taxonomy): domain Eukaryota; kingdom Metazoa; phylum Chordata; class Mammalia; order Rodentia; family Pedetidae; genus Pedetes; species Pedetes capensis. The sequence goes on along the minus strand of VMDO01000051.1, from coordinate 501,963 downwards.
GGGAAGTTTACCTGCTCTCTTTAAGCTGTGCACACCCATAAGGCAGATGATGATCATCTGAAAGATAAGCAAGTCGGGGAGGAAAGCATATCCACTCTCATACTCCTCTTCATCCTCACTGGCCAGGCTGAGAGTGGGTGAAGAAGGCAGGTAGAAGAGACAAAGGTTGAAGTCCTCCAGGACTGACTGGCAAAGTGAGGTCAGCTCTGAGTCCATGGAGCTTTGGAAAGGCAGGGATAATGAGAGTTAAGCGATGGGGTTGGGGGAGGTGAAGTGTTGGCAATATAAAATTTAGAGAAAAAGCTGGGGATGTAATTAGGCAGTAGAGGGCTTGCCTAGCATACATGAGGCCCTGGGTTCCATATCTAGCACCACCAAACAACCCCACAAACAGAGGAAAGACTAAGGGATCCTGCGGAGGAGACGTCAAAGACAGTGAGGATAGGGGTAGAGCTAGACTGATTTCAAACGCAGATAATAAAACAGGGGTGCAGCTCAGTGGTATAATGTTATCTAGCATGCACAAGACACAGGACTCAGTTCTCAGCACTGAAAAACAAAACCAACAAAACAAAACAAAACCCCACAAAACAGATAAAACAACGTAGAAAGGGATGTGGGTGGGTTTCCCATCCAGTTATTCCTTAACTTGTGTCAGAGGGTGAGCTGCCAGGATAGGCAGAGAACTCTTGGGCAAAATAGTGAAGGACGCCAAGGACCAACTAACTGGATAGAGAATTCCCAGCGGAGGGCAGGGTTAGACAACCCACTTCCCTCCAGAACAGGCTGGGGCTCACCTGAAAAGGTTCTGGCTCATGTTCTTCTCCACCTACCTGCTTTTGGGCTGTAGGAGGCTCTGCAGATACATAAAGTTCACCAGCAACCTCTTAATATCTTTACATCTGAAATGAGAGGAATCCAAACTACATGTTGAGTGGCTCCAGAGTCCCTGTGGTTCTACTACACCAGCTGTGGATAGAACTCTTCCTCCTCACAGCCCCACTCACCGCTTTTTGCTAGGAGAGAGTTTCCGAGTTTCACATTTCTTCAGCTGGTGGTACATTTTGGCTGCCTTGTCATAGAGCCGCTTGAGGTTCCCATAGGCTCCTTCAAAGGACACTTCCGACTGGATGCTGAAAGAGAGACAGGTGAGCTACTGAGTCTGGGTAGGAGAAGTACAAAGGGGAAATGTTATCTAACAGGGCTTTAGAAAGCAATGTTACTGGTAAATGTAGGCTGTCCAGTCTCAACTCCTTGTATGTACTCAGGGTGAAAGACTCCTGAGCTATCTTTTCTGATAAAATACACATACGACTACTTCTAGATTAATCTGAGGAAAGATGATGTCTTATTCTCCTCTAGACAATTAATTCTATTTCATACTATAAATTTAACTTACACCACTGAAATACACTATCCTAACTTTATACTGGGGCTGGGATTTAGCTCAGTTGGTAGAGCATTGCTCTGCAGTCTCTGAGGTCCCAAGTTCGATTCCCAGCATGACAAAAATGAGAGAAGGACGTGGCAATCCACTCCCGAGGCAATCGCGAAACAATAAGCCATTGAAAACCCTATGAGGTTCGCTATGAGTTGGACACAACTCGACAGCACCTAACAGCAACAACCAAAACTTTATACTTCCTGCAGCCATACCACTGTGGCATCCACTCCTGTCAGATCTCTGAAGCTAAGCAGGGTTGGGCCTGGTTAGTACTTGGATGGGAGACCGCCTAGGAACACCAGGTGCTATAGGCTTGGGTGAAGGACTTGGCAACCCATTCCCAGAAAAACAAACAAACAAACAAAACATTCAGCCATTAAAAACCATATGAATAGTAGAGAAGCACTAACAATACTGTTTTGCCTATTGTATATAAGGTTGCTATGAGTTGGACACTGACTCGACGACACCTAACAACAAAAACAACAACTTTATACTAGGTAGCATTGAACAAGCAAGTAGATTTACCTGCATTATTTCAATTAATTCTCCAACACTCATTCAGAATATACATACTGGGCAACCACTGTGTCAGGCACACAGTGCTCTCTAATATTGTCCACAGTTTTTGTTTGTTTTGAGACAGGATCTTACTATGTAGCCCAGGATGCCCTTAGCCTCAAACTTGCTATATAGCCTAGTTTGTTGTTGTTGTTAGGTGCTGTAGAGTCGGTATCCGACTCATAGCGACCCTCTGTACAACAGGGGAAACACTATTGTCAGTGCTTCTTTGCTGTTCATAGGGTTTTCAATGGCAGATTGATTTTTGGGAGGGGGTTGCCAGGTCTTTCTCCCAAATATAGCCTAGAGTGGCCTTGAATTCACAATCTTCTTGTCTCAGCCTCCCATGTGCTGAGATTACAGGAGTGCTGGGATCACAGGCATTTACCACCATATCTGGCTTATTATCCACATTTAAAGATGAGGAAAGTACATCGCCCAAGGTCACACAGTTGACACATGGTAGAGCCGAATCTATCCCACTACAAAACCAACAACCTTGGCACTATGTGGCACATACTGTCTTTTCTTCCTTAACTTTTTTTTTTTTGTGTGTGTGTGGTGCTGAAGACTGAACCCAAGGCTTTGGGCATGCTAGGCAAGTGCTCTATCACTGAGCTACAGCCCCAGCGCACACTTTATCTTTTTGTCTTTTTTTTTTTTTTGGTACTGGGAGTTGAACCCAGGGCCTTGCACCTTCATGCTCTGCAAGTGCTGGACCACTGAGCTGCACCCTCAGCCCACTTTTTTAACTTTTTGAGACAGGGTCTCGTTAAGTTACGCAGACTGTCTCTGGTCTCAAACCTGCGATCCTCATGCCTCCGCCTCCCAAGCTGCTGGGATTACAGGCGTGCGCCACCGTGCCCGGCATTTTTGTCTTATTTTTTAAAAACAACTTTTTAGCTATAAAAACTGAGATATGAAAAGAAGAAATATATTGGGAATGTAGTGCAGCTTAGTGGAAGAGCATATACTTAGCCTGCATGAGGCCCTAGGTTCAATCCTTACCATATAGAAGGAGGAAGAAGAGGAATTGGAGGAAGAAGAGGATGAGAAGGAAGAGGTGGATGAGGACAGGGAGAAATAATATATGTCTGTGCTGAATTAAAGACAGTGACAAATTCTTTGGTATGCCATTCATTGAGAAGTGGGTTCTATGTCTCTCCCCTTGAATCCTGTGGCAGAAGGGCTATGCAACAACTTTGACCAAAAGAATATTGTAGAAGCGACTGGAGGTTTCCAAGCTCAAGCTTTAAGAAACTGGCAGATCCTATTTCCAAGTCCCTTAAGTCACTGTTCAACTGCTGGAGCCTTAAGCCACCAAGTAAAAAGTCCATCTCCATGAGGAAGGGACCACATGGAAAAACCTCAAAGTTACATGGAGACGAGGGGGCTCAGATGGGCCAATCCTCCAGACTTCTTAGACCTCCAGATCAGTTGAATTCCAATAACTGACCCTAAACAATACCAATGGGAAAAGAATTGCCCAACAGCCCTGCCTAAATACCTAACCCATAAACCATGAGATAGAATTGTTGCAGCATAGCAGGGTAGGCTTTCAGTGGGTACCTCCCAAACTTGGCTGTTTTTTGGAAGTTACTTACCCTAAAGCAAGCTTATGAGTGTGATGAGGGACCCAGGACAAGTAAGGGGGACATTCCCTGGAAGGCATTTGATGAATAGGAAACCTACAATCATATTTAAGCAGGAATGGATGTCGTCTATAGTATCAGAGTCCAGCCTACAATGATCTGGAAGAGGAGAAAGCGTACCCAAGAGCTAATATTTTGTTGATATAGGAAATAGGTTTCCATGACCACATGAACCAAGGATCACAGCACATGGAATTATAAGTTAGAATTAAGTATTTTACTCCTTTATATTTGCATGTTTGACCACTTTACTGTTTGAATATGCTTTAAACTGGAGCACTGCAGCCATGAAGACCACCCTGTATCTTTTGCTTGAAGCTCAACTCATTTTATAACCTCCCATGAGAATGACTTGTTTCTTAAGTAGACTTTAGCCCTGATTAGGTGATAGTGGTGTTTTTTCCAGGCAGTTTATTCCTTACTATAACTTCATCAGTAGCATGTGCATTTAGTTACGGTGATTCAGTACCTTAAGCCTTACCAATTTGGGGTGTCCTGAATTTTATATTTTTTAATTCTAAGAGTTGAGAACTAGGCCCAGGGAAGCAGTGATGCATCCTGCTGGTAAGCTAGTCCCCTCATCTAATGTGTGTCATCACATTAAGACACCGAAGCTTGGCCAGGTGTGAGGAACATGCCTGTAATCGTAGCACTTGGGAGGCTGAGGAAGGAGGACTTCCTCGAAATTTGAGGCCAGTCTAGTCTACATAGGGAGTTCCAGGCCAGCCTGGGCTATATAGCAAAACTCTGTCTCCAAAAAGAAAGAAAAAAAGAAAAAAAGAAAAAAAAAGAAAAAAGAAAAAAAAAGGCATTCAGAAGCAGAGCACTTGCCTAGCATATGCAAGTCCCGGGATCAATCCCCACTATCAGGGGGGAAAAAAAAACACTGAAACTCTAGAATTCTGAGATTCCTAATCAGAGGCCACTTTGATAACATTAATTATATGAAATATATTTCCTTCTTCAGAAAGATAGCAATAGTGGATTTAGCATAAGATAGTGTATAGTTATTTTAGGTACCCAAATGTCTACTACATGTGGCTCTGAGAAAAGCAGCAAGGCTGTGTCAGTCCCCAGAGGGAAGGGACCCTTAATCTAGCATTCTTCTATCTATCTTAGCCAGGAGTTGGAGAAAGAAGGAAAAGAAGACAGAAAAAAAAGTAGAGGTGATATGGACATGAAAGCAGGAGTGGGGAAAGCTGGCAAATACTCACCAGCGCAGGTAGCAGTACATGGCTTCTACATTATAATACTTGCTGCCTGCAAGGGTGCCCAGCTGGTTGAAAGGCATTCCTGGAGAGAAAGAAAATTCATGCGGTCTAAGGCCACAATACTCAAAAGCTGCCAGGCTCAACCAATCCTAAGCATTAGCGAACTCATGAGGAAAACAGCTGGGTCTGCCGGTGGCACTAGTATCTCAAGTGATCAGTACCTTCATCTTATTCCTTCAAGAATTACTAATCTCTTCTCACTTCCTATTGGCTTATTTCTGCCTGGTTTGCCAGGGTGTACCTGCACCCATGGGTATGTTCCTCGGCTTCCATGGTTGCTCACCCAAGGTTGGTGGAACTCCATGGAGCCCTCTCCTCTCACCCAGCTCAGTTTTTTACCTCTGAGTTTCTTCCTATACCCCACATGCAAATCCACATCCATCCTTCTGTCACTACACCTCTTATGGTGACAACTGAAGTATAATCTTCTCTTTTTACAGACACCTCAAGGACAGAGGAGCCATCCTCTCCCTTCTTCTCAGTTAAGACTTTCTCACTTCTCTTCTTTTCCCACTGTCTTCTGAGTGTGGGCGACAACATGTAGAATGTATATCCAAGGTGAAACATGAGAGCTGAGGGTGATAAAAGCCTGCCTGTAGTCTCAATCATACTGTCTCTTCTTGGAAAATGCTAGGGTTGATTGAGAGGTCCAAATAGGGGCCCACTTACCAATTTGGGGAGCTACTGACAGGGCTTGATAGTAAAACCTCTCAGCTAGCAGCTCAGTGTCTACACCAGCCAATTCATTCTGATAGCGAGCTACAAGAGAGAGAGGAGGAAGGGAAATGAGATGATCATGTATTAGAAAGCCCTCCTCTCATGAAGAGACCACTGGGAAGAGCTGTAATAAGAGCATGGGAGGAAGGGACATGAGCTAGAAGACAGGATCATGACTATGGGCAAAGTACTCAACTCTCTCTTCCTTGCTGGTCAGTTCAAACAGTAAAGAATATTTAGCATTTGTAAAGTAAACAGGCTTTTCTTGATTCTCTCTTCCCATTGAAGGGGATCTGCGGCATATATAATTGCTTGCAAAAACCTCTGATATTTGGATCTGGAATGCAGCTGGTTGATTCTGCAGGGAAGATATCACTAAGGATACATGGCTCTGGCTAACGTGAAACAGCTGACTCTCTCTGCACAGTCACCATAAGGAGACCAGGAATGGGCTGAAGGCAGGGATAGAAGGAGCCTCAGGTCAGTAAAAGACAATGTGCCCGGGAGCTGCACACTAGCAACCTAATAAAGCATGGATGTCTACAATGACTAGAAACCCAAGGTCCATAAAGCAAGAGGGCACTCTTCCTTCCTCAGAAATAACTGTCAGACAAGTGTTCCCTAAGCTTCTTTATGCTGAAGTTCCTATTTATCCAGGAGCTCATAAAGATCAAAGAAAGCCTTAAAGAAGAAAAATATCAAGTTAAAATCTTCCCAACCACTACTGAAACAGTGATCATCCTGACTCCCCAAATCTCAAAGGCATTTCCCCTCTCCCATATTCTCAAATCCCTTCTGACTCATGGGTGGGTAGTAAAAGAGGGAATCACTATAAGCAGACTGGTGGGGAAGTTATCAGAGGCCAAACTATTTCTTCTGCTCTCTAATCATGAAAAGGTAGTACCAACAATCGAAGCAGTTTGTGTTTTTCCTATGGCCCAAAGCAGAAATGAAATGTGCAGATTCTTACACAAATCCCCCAAGTACACCAAACATCGGTGGCATGCCATCTGTGCCCAATCCATCTCCTTCCCTGAGGCAGATACTGGCTTCTTGCACCCTGAAAAAGAGAGAGAGAGATAGATAAGAGAGAGCTATTTACAAGCCTATTCTCTGCCCCTACCTAGGCAGAAACACCCTCCTAGGTAAAGAAAGGAGATGCAGGCTCCAGATCAGCCTTGGAATGCTGTCTTCCAGGACAGAGAAGACACTCATCTAGGATCCAGACACTCACAGGAAGGGTTCATTTACAGGACAGGAAGGAACTAGAAGAAGGTGGGTAGGCCCTCAACCCAGACAGCATCCTAGGGGATCATCTGAAAGGTCAACACAGAAGACTAAGAGAAAGGAGGAAAAGGTAAGGCTCAAATGTCAGGAAGGTCAAGAGTGCCTTTTGTAGAAGCTACCTATATAAAGGTAAAAGATTTGGGTAAAGATAGGAAGCTCATTTATCCAGAAAAATGAAATGTGGATGAGGCCCAGGCAAATGGTCATGGCTTCTGCCTAGTGGAAGCCCACATTAGTGGAAGCCCACAGAGGAAGAGATCAACCTCTGTCTGACATGAAGGAGATAGTAAGCCTCGCTTGCCTGAGGACTGGTGATGGCCAAAGCCAAATATGCCTTATCTCTCCCTTCACTGAAGCAGCCTTGTAATTTCAGTTCAGCTCTTTGGGATAGTTTGCCTACATGCCAAGTATTGCTTTAAGTGACTATAGCATTAACTTAATCCCTATAGCAACTCCATAGGTAGTGACAACTTCCATTTCAGTGGAAGAAATTAGATTCACAGGCTGGAAAGGGGCACAGGCTGGGTGTGGTAGCACATGCCTGTAATCCTAGTACTCAGAAGGTAGAAGCAGGAGGACTGAGAGTTTGAAGCCAGCCTGGGCTACATGGCGACACTCTGTGGCCAAAAAAAACTTCAAACAAACAAACAAACCAGGTACCATAGAGCATGCCTGTAATCCCAGCTACTTGGGAGGCTGAGGCAAGAGGATCACAAGTTTAAGGCCAGAGGCAGCCTGTGCAACTTACTGAGACCCTGTATCAAGATAAAAATAAAGAAGGGGATGGGCATGTGGCTATGTGGCAGAGCACTTGTCTAGCATGCGTGAGTTCCTGGGTTCAACTCCTAGGACCACAAAAAAGCTAAAACTGAAAAAGAAAGAAAAAAAAAATGCAGTCTAGCTCTAGAAATAATCCTCTTGTACACTGTACCTACCGCCTCTCTGCTGTGTATGGAGCTCCCATTCTAAAAAGCCCTTTCTAATGTTCCTGTGCCTGTAGCCATGGCACTGTGGCTTCTGATCCTGTCAGGTCTTGGAAGCTAAGCAGGGTTGGGCCTGGTTAGTACTTGGATGGGAGACCACCTCGGAACACGATACTGTAGGCTTGGGAGAAGGACCCAGCAAGCCACTCCCAAAAATCAATCCGCCATTGAAAACCCTATGAGTAGCAGAGAAGCACTGACAATAGTGTTGCACCTATTGTACGTAAGGTCGCTATGAGTTGGACACTGACTCGAAGGCACCTAACAACAACAACGTTCCTGTAGATGTCTCTTAGTTGGCTGAATGAAGAAAACATTGATGAGAAAAAGGAACGTGGTTTAGGGAACTGATGCTTTGAAGCAACTTCTAAGGCTATAGACCCTTCTGGCTGTCTGGTAAAGTCTACGGACACCATCTCAAAGTAATCTTGTTCTTGTTTGTTTGTAGTGCTGGGGGTAGAACCCAGGGCCTCCCACAGCTAGGCAAATCCTCTACCACTGAGCTACACCCCAGCCACTTGCTTTGTTTTTAAACAATGTTTTTAAGTGGACAAAACACAGACGCTCTGCTTCTGACCCCAGAATGCTATCATGTGGTAGCAAGAACACAACCTCTATCTCTGAGCCAGAATGTCTACCCTAGTGAGCAGTAGAAGCATGGCTATGCAGGAGGAAAGGGGATGTAGAGAGCAAGGGGAGTTAAGGGAAGGAGCTCTAAAGGGTGGCTTAACTAAAGAGAAAACTACTAACTACAAAAACAAGTAAAACTATAGCTGTCAGTACCTCAGTTGGCTGAAAAGGTATTATGCACTATCTTGAAAGACCGTCCTCAATTTTCCCAATGTTTCTAAAGATTTCAATACCTTCATCAAACCTTGGGAAATAATCTCTAAAGTCAAAAGAAACATAGCTGGTAAAACTCAACTGAGAGAAGAAAAGAAATATTATTAACACCATCTTCCACTGCCAGATGTACTCTAGATCCTTCTGTCTCTCCAACTGCCTACATATCAGTTCACAATACCAGGCTTCTCTCCTTCTTTAAGGTCTTTACCCTAACTCATATGCTGGTTTGGATAATTCAAGTTTCATGAAGCATTTGTAGGTGCTGTGAGAACTTTTTCTGCCTGGCTGGGTCACAAGCAACATTACCCTTGAGGACAAGAAAGTGGGGCATGAGAACCTTACTCCTCAAGTCCACCTTTTAGGTTTCACTGACCTATGAGGGGGTCAGTGACATGGGTCCAGTCAATGCAGCACTGCAGTTCAAGCTGGTAGTGAGACTGGATATAGAGAAGGAGATGCTGGTAGAAGCCAATACCAGCAACCAGGTGTGTCCTGTAGGCACATTCCAAGGTGCTCCGGCTGTGGATGTGCTAGAGATTGGGAAAGGGAAGGCAATGGGTAAACAACCAGCTCAAAATACCACTACCCATTCCCCCAATCTGCTTATCTCAATGAGGGAATAAACTACTCTCATTGGCTCTGGAACCTCAACCACATTGCCTCTCACTCACAAGTTACCCCTGCATGCTTAGATCTATCTCTGTTCTCCTTATCTGGGACCAGGCTCCCTTCCTTCTCCAATCCCAATTATGTCTGATACCCTCCCCACTTTCTGCCATCTTTTCCTTGGCTCCCCTACCTCCAACCATACTCTGGCCCCACTTTCCTACTTCTCTCTTACTTCCTTATTTTCCTGTCTTTAGACAAGTTTCTTCCCAAATTCTAGGACCTCTCCTTACCTTTTTGTTAGTCTTGATAAGCTGGATAACTTCATAGTACACTTTTCTCCATAGCAGCTCCTCAGCCTTCCTCCCATAGTCCACCGGATGCAGGAACATAAGCTTGACGCAGAGTTCACGCAGCCTGGGAGAGGGTAAGGGAGCATGAAAGAAACTGCCATCCCTCAATGAGGGACATAAGGGCTTGAGGGTAAGGAGGCATGTGCCAATACCCCCACCAACAAATCTATGTGCCTCTCAAGAGATATCCAGAGTCAATATGACCCAGAACAACAGCAGTCTAGGAAGTCAGTGGGAGCCCCATAAGAGAGAAGCAGGAAGTACTAAGAATTTTAACAACCTTCATTCCCACCGCCCCCCGCATCTCTTTCTTCCTTTTTCTTCTATCTTTTTATCCCTCTTTTCTCCCCCTTCATTATGCAGTATGGCCAATTCCTTCAACTCAAATGCCATTCTTATGGATGTATAAGTCTACAGAACATAAAAGCTGCAAGTAGAGCAAGGGATTCCCATCTCCTCTCTTAGGAAGGCCAGAGACTTTATAGTCCATTATGGTCCCATAAGATCAGGAAGTAGGAGAATGCATGATTGTATCTGGAAGGGTTTCTAGTAGAGACGGGCAGATAAACAGTGGTTTAGCATCTCCAGCTTACTTGTTCCTTAGGCTAATGTTCTCTGGTTTGAACACTTCTTGATAAGCAGTTTTGTTGCAAAGGATGAGGTCAAGTCGATGCACAGCCTCCACCACAGCGCTGCAGGGAAACACAAGCAAAGAGGCCCTGAGCCATGTGCATGATACACCTTGGATGCTGGGATGCTGATTCTAAAGGAAAAGCTATAAGAACTAAGGGCAAGGAAATGAGAAGGGCACACGAAGAGCTATGCATGAATCAAGATGAACATAGTCTCCATCCCGAAACAGCAGGCCCCCAACCTGTGGACATTTGGCAATGATGGAGATAATTTCCATTGTCACAAGTTGGGAAGGTGCTACTGGCGTATAGTGGGTGCAGCTAGACACCCTACAATGCACAAATCAGCTCACCACAATAAAGAATTACCTTCAGCTGGGCATAGTGGCACATGCCTGTAATCCCAGTGGCTCAGGAAGCAGAGGCAGGGGGATTGCAAGTTTGAGGCCAGGGGCAGCCTGTATAATGCAGTGAGACCCTGACTCAAGATAAAAAAAAAGAAATGGGCTGGAGATGCAGTCCACTGTCAGAGCATTTGCAAAGTATGTGTGAAGCCTTGGGTAAATCCCTGGTACCATCAAAAAAAAAAAAAAAAAAAAAAAAGAATTATCTTCAGCAGAATATAGTGGCATATGCTGGAAGGCTGAGGCAGGAGGATCACTTGTCCTCAGGAGTTCAAGTCCAGCTGGCACAACACAGTGAGAAGCCATCTCAAAAAAAATCTGGGTGCTCTGGGACATGCCTGTAACACCAGCAAGTCAGGAGGCTGAGGCAGGATTGCTGTGAGTTCAAAGCAAAGGCAGCCTAAACAACTTAGTGAGATCTTGTCTCAAGATAAAAAATAAAAAATGGTCTGGGGGTACAGCTCAGTGGTTGAGCACTTGCCTATCATGCATGACGCCCTAGGTTTAACCCTCCAGTACTACAAAAACAAAACAAAACACCCTATGATCTTGCCCCAAATGTCAATAGCAACAAGCACAGAAACTCTATGACACGGGACAGTACACTCTCCCAATGGAAAGTGTACAGGTTGTGATGCCAAGCAGAAAATCGAGGGTTTGAACCCTGGCTAGGTCTTTGGGCAAATCACCTAACCTTTTAAAGATTATCAAATAAAAATGGACATAACAGCAGCAGCTATTCAAAAGACTGTTATAAGGATTAAGTGCTATAATTTATCTACAGTCTTAGTATATGGAAAGTATGCAATTAAAATTGGTGGAATTAATGTATTATTATTATATAAGGGCTTATTATTTCTGACATAAAGGAAAGATACTCCTGATACAGAATTCTGCTTTAGGATTTCAGCATATGGGAAAGTAGAGGGCACTCCTGAGTTATTTAGTTGTAAGGCCTTCTGGATTCTGTTGAAGAACTGTTTGTATAGCATAGTTAAAAGTGTAGGCTTAGAACTAGACTGCCTGGGTTCAAATTCTAGCTCTATTTTTAACCAGCTATGTGGTCCAGAGCAAAATATCTCACTTCTTATGTCTCAGTTCATCCCATTATAAAATGGGAATGATATGATCACCTACCTTGAGAGAATTAGCTAACACATAAAGCATTTGTGATAGTGTTTAGCAAGTGTTAATCTCCATCTTTCTTGTTATAAGGCTGAGAGGGGGATGCCAGACACTAAGAAATAACTCTGTCATAACACTACAGAAACTCTACAACAGATGGCCAAGAAATTCCAGAGGTACATGTCCTCTCTGGAAGAGTAAAACCTGGAGGACGACAGGCAGCAGCTATGAGAACAGCTGAATCAGGCACAGTTGTAGACACAAAAGCAACCAAAACTCAGGGAGTGATGATTCCCAGAATAAACCATGATGTTCTCTTGGGCCAGGGAAAGTAGGCCATGGCAGTCTGACACTCTGTGGTGGTGGTGGCTCAGGTGGTACACCACTAAAAACTACCCTACACAGGGGCCAGCACCCAGTTCAGTGGGTGGGGTAGTAAACAAGACCTTCTCAAAGGCAATCTTGAGAGCCCAGCATTTTTTCCAAACACGTTCCAGGCTACCTCTGCCCTTTCACCACCTTGGCACACAATGCCAGCAGCAGCAGTGATTTGCTCAACATCAGACTAAGCTAGGTTCATTCTCGTTCTTCTCTCTCCCTCACTCCCTCCTTCCTTCTGTTTTTGGCAGTACTTGGGGGTTGAACCCAGGGCCTCACACATACTTTGCAAATGTTCTACCACTGGGCTGCACCCCAAGCCCATTTTTCCTTTTTTTTTCTTTCCAGAAAGGGTCTTGCTAAATTACACAAGCTGCCTCTGGTCTCAAACTTGTGATCCTCCTGCCTCAGCTTCCAGAGTCACTGGAATTACAGGTATGTGCCACTAAAATAAAGACTATTTTATTTTATTTTATTATGGTACTTAAGGGTTGAGCCCAAGGCCTCGCACATACTTTGCAGAGTGCTCTACCACGGGGCTGTACACCCAGACCATTTTTTAACTTGAGACAGGGTCTCACTAAGTTATATAGGCTGCCATTGGCCTCAAACTTGTGATCCTCCTGCCTTTGCCAAGCTGCTGGGATTACAGGTGTGAGACACTGTGCCCAGCTGTTCCTTTTTTAAAAGAGATAGAAACTTGCTATGTTGCCTGGGCTGGCCTTGAACTTCTGGACTCAAGAGATCCTCATGTCTTAGCCTATTGGTACATGACCCCATGCCCAGCAGGGCAGAGCTTTTAACTTCAGTGCCATAGACAGATATAGCAAGTTTATGTGTTAACTTTAGCTTGTTTGTTTGTTTTCAGGTAGGATAAGTTTAGAGATAAATTCTCAAGAATGAGAAAGCACTCCCTCACATTTCAAGAGCACTTCATTGATCTACATCCCCTAGCCCAAGTATATGTGTTTTTATGGACAGGCCCCTTAGATTCTCAATCTATAAAAAGGTTAACATCCACTCCTCTGGAAAAGTTCTAATAACAAATGTTTGTCCAGCATGGTAGCACATGCCTGTAATCCCAGCACTTGGGAGGCTGAGGCAGGAGGATCCCAAGTTTGGGGCAACATAGCAAGACAGCAAGATCTTGTCTCAAGACAAATAACAAAGGAAAAAAAAAAAAAAGAAAGAAAGAAAGAAAAAGAAAAAAAGAAAAAAACTTAAATCTGAAAGGGTTCATCACTTTTTCTCCATTCCCCATCAGACCAGAGCTGTTTTCATTAAACCCCTTTAGAACAAAAACTACAAATTTAGTCTTGTCTCATTCACTATTGTACTCCCAGGCCTACCATAGTGTTAAAAAAGAAAAATATTTTAAGAACAAATAACAAATAACTGGCCTAATAAGTTAATTGGTGCTTGTGGACCTTCCAGCAACCCTTCTGCTTCTTCATATAGCCTTAAAAGATGTCAGAATTTCATATCTTTAAACAGATAGTTTTGGGAGTTCCCCAAATTTAATGAAGCTCAGTGACAGATCCACAGTCTAACAACATATTTATCTTAGCAAAATCAGACCTTTCTTCCAGTTCCTGTCACCAATTACCACTACTATAATAAATAACAAAAACAGAGACCCACTGCCTCAAATGTCTACCCTATTCAAAGGCAACAACACAGAATTACAGGCAGATATCCATGTGAACATACGTAAGTCACACATGCAAACACAGCAGCTTAAATCTGTCCGTCTTTGTGAGGGTAGGGTTTGAGAAAGAATCAGATTTGAGAAAAATGAGAAGGATGGCCAGAGCTATCCCCCAAGGCTGGAAACAAGTAAGGATTATTGCAGACACTGCCCACACTGTCTGTCAGGAAGCAGACAGCAGCATGAGGAGGCACACGTGCAACCTTGAGCCAACCCCTCACTGGCTTGGGGACTCTTAGGGGCAGGCCAGAGTGGGAATCCAGGGGCTGCTAGATTGTATAACTTTTCTATTTTTGGAGCAGCCTATACTCCCCTTTGCCTTTTGGCTTATAAGGCCAAAGCAGGCAGGATGACAGCATGCTCTTGACTTTTTCACTGCTAAGGTGGGGCCTAAGGCTTTGAGGGTAGTCTTCTCAAGCAAACATCTCTGTTAAGCAGAGCTTGAGCTAAATACAGAAACCTCAGCGTGGCCTCTATGCTTCATACTATTGATTCAGTTCTGGGCCCATGTTCTAGTTGACTTACACAAAAATTCCTCCATCCAGGATGGAAAGAGCTCATACTGGATTGTTCCCAAAAGAAGGCCATAAGGGCTGAAGATGTGACCTGAGGAGGGGCACTGTGGAAATCAGAAACTAGGAATGAAAGTTGCCTGGCAAGAGATTGTAGTCATGAGGCTGGGAGGAAGGCAGGACTTAGGAGTTGCCAGGTGCCCTGAAATGGGTTCCCATGTCCTAAGAATACCATGGACCAAAAGCCTTCGTAGTGCTTCCAAGCCAACACAACTAGTCTCGTAGCTTCTTTCCTCTGGTTCAGAATCCCCAAAATTAGAGCCTTAAGGGTCTTCAGAGTGTATCTGATCTAAACCCTTCCTTTTAAGGAAGAGAAGTGAGGCCCCAAGGTCACACACTGAAAAAGTAGCAAAGCAAGAACCTAAAATGGGCTATGTGGACTTCAGTCAAGTACTATTCCCTGTAAATCCTACAACATTCTAAGCACCGTTCCCTTCCGGGTTTTCTCCATCCGTGACCCCCACCCTCACCTACCCAACCCCTCCACCCCCAATTCCCACTTCATTACCCCAACTTCGCAAAGCTCCGCACCCAGCCCAAGCTCACTGCAGAGGGGGATTTCTCCACGTGCTTCCCTTCAAACCTCCCACCCACCCAATTCCTCTTCTCAGCTTCATCCCAGGTTACAGGGCCCTGGCCCCTCCACCTCGCCCTGGCTCCCTCCAAAATTGTACCCTCATCCCCCGCCCGCCCCTCAGCCCGGCCCCCGGGTCCCGCCTGCCCGGAAGGTCCCGCCCCTCGACGTCCCCTACCTCCCCCGGCAGCTGCACTCAAGCCCCGGCCCATCTCACCGGTAAAGCCGCTTAGTGTGGAGGACCTTTGCTTCTGGCTCGCTGCTATCTCCCGGAGGGGGGCCTTGGCTCATGGTGCCCGGGCCCGGGGGCGGCTCCCGGTCACAAGCCCCCACCACCCACCACTACCTCCTCCACTGCCGTCTCCGGCCGTAGCAGCAGCCCCCACCGCCGCCGGCCCTGCTCGGCCGCCATCGCTGTGAGGCGGCTGCCCGCGACAGCTCCTCCTCCGCCTGCCAAGTCTCGCGATAGCCGCTGCACTGTTGCGCCAGTGACGGGTTGTTACCAAATCTCGCGAAAATCGTTTTTCCTTCCGGGAAGTTGCCAGAACTAAGTCTGGGCAGCATTGCTTTTTTCCGGCTTCTGCAAGCCCTTGAGAAAAACTTTATTGACAAAGCTGCCAGAGAATGGACAGTGGACCCAGTGAGGCTCATGAAGCTAAACTGGATCGGGACAGGTGGGCTCACAGCTAGAAACATGACTTTGCTGTGTCCTTCAGTGGATATTTAATCCATACTTCTTAAACCCCACAGGAGCAAGAGGAGGCACACGTGTCGCCTTAAGCCAACTTCTCACTGGCTTGGGGACCCCTGGGGGCGGCCCAGAGTGGGAATCCAGGGACTGCTAGATTGGATAACTTTTCTGTTTTTGGAGCAGCCTATATTCCCTTTTGCTTTCTGGATTATGAGGCCAGAGCCGGCAGGATGACAGCATGCTCTTGACTTTTTCACTGCTAAGGTGGGGCCTAAGGCTTTGAGGGTAGTCTTCTCAAGCAAACATCTCTGTTAAGCAGAGCCTGAGCTAAATGCAGAAACCTCAGCGTGGCCTCTATGCTTCATACTATTGATTCAGTTCTGGGCCCACGTTGTAGGTGACTTCCACCCCACTGAACACTTGGCTGTTTTCCAGCACAGTGCTGGGGTCTGGAGACAGATGAACAAGCTAGACCCTGTCCCTGTTCTCACAAAGCTCAAATAACTTAAGGGATAAGTTCTCAAGAATGAGGAGGCACTCACTCACATTTCTGCCCCCTGATCTTCTCATTAGAAAGATCAGTGGAAGAGCACTTGTCTAGGATGGGAGAAACCCTAGATAGATTGGGCACCAGGGGTGGGGGAGGAAAAAGCAAGAAAAATCACCTCCTAACTTGGATCCCTATTGCTTTTTTAACCTTAAACTTAAGCTAAAAAGCAAGGTGTTTGAGGGCCTGTGTACACATTATAATGGGAATATAAAGTTCCGTTCTACCACTATGCTCCTGGCTCCAGCCACAAAATCTTTCTGTTCCTGAAATAGTGTAATACCTTTCTCACTGGTCGGCCTTTCATTTGTGGTTCTTTTACTTGGAACACTCATATTCCTGCTTTCACATCAGGTTTCAGCTCAAATGTCACCTTATCAGAGATTTCCCCTATTGGAATTGTCTTATTTAGTTGTGAGGCTTCTTTATTATTTGTTACCCCAATAGAACATAAGCTCAAGGGTCGAGACCCTTACTGTCATTTTGTCTTCTGTGTCTGCGTCTAGAATAGAGTGTAGCTAATAGATGCTCAATAAACATTTACTGAATGAATAAATGTGCAAATTCCATCTCTTTTTCTGTGTATCCCAGCTTACACCAAGCACCCTTTGGTGTACTAACCCATTCTTCCCTCCTCTGCTTTCCTGAGTGGGACCTCTTACACTGGGTGCCTTTAACACAAACTTACCTCTATGCCTAGCTTCACCCTCATTTTCAGAAAGGATGATGTCCTCCAACGCTTTTTCTGTCGGCAGATTCAGCCAGGGTGGGGCCTGCCCCTTTAATCTGGGCCCCACCTGCTCTGGTCAGACAGGTTTGGACACACAGGTAAAGGGAACAAGACAGAGAGAAATAGTTGCAGAGCCAGCAGGGAGCTGGGCAGCTCCTTCTCGGATGCTGGGGACCCTCTACCTCTCTCCAGACCAAAGTAAGAGGGTGTCATGGGGTCCAAATGGCAAGGGTAGGAGGGTCTTTGAGGTGAGGGAGGGAAATCAGCCACATTCAGAAACAGTAAGATGGAGGATGGCAGGGAGGGAAGGAAGACAGGAGATAAGGCATGGGAAATAGCCATGTTAGATCTAGAAGTCAGAATGAACAGACCCAGGCCCTGCGGAGATGAGTGAGGTGGGTTAGTGGGGGCTTGGAGACTGACCAAGCACCTAAATTAGAGATGAAAGGACCAGGTGCCCTGCAACTGCCAGCTACTCAGGACACAATTGTTGGCAAGTCACTGAAATCAGTTGCCAGGAGAGTTCCAATCAGAGAGCTGGAGGGAGAAGAGGAGATGGGACAGTGGAGTGGCAGCTTCTCTGTCTATAGGAAGATCTTTGGTGGGAAAGAAGTTGTTGGCAGAGTTTTAGACATTTCCTTTTCCTCCCATTCCTGCACTAGTGTAGCTATGACTCCAGGGATTTTGGTGGAGGAGTAGAAGGTGTGGGTGGAGCTGAGGCCACAGCTGCCAGGGCCTGTGCCCCCGACTCACCCTTGTCCTGCTGGATGGCATTTGATGTTGAAAGGGTGCCTCCATTTCAGCTGTTCACTGTCCTCCACCTTCCTTTATTTCAACACTTTCCTCCGCACCATGTTCTCCCTAAGGTCCCAAGAGGCCAAAGCCCATGGGATTAGCTGCCCAGGAGGGTTCCAAATGTGACAAACTGTCCTAAGGGCCATAGGACAGGCACTTCTGACAGAGCTTTCCTCTGTTCCCTCTAGGATGCCATGACCTTGTAAACCCTAGAAGTGAGGCTCCAAGATGACAGAACCTGAGACCCTGGCCCTCCTGGAGATAAAGGGGCCTGAGGCCCCAGAGAAGAGCCCACCTCAAGCTTTGGTCCCCAATGGCCAGCAGCCAGAGCGTGAAGGTGGGGCTGATTCCCCAGAAACTGAGTCTCTCAGAGTGGGGTCTTCAATTGGGTCACCCACCACCAGAGAGGGGGCTGAAGATGGTCTAGATAGCACAGTCAGCGAGGCTGCTACTTTGCCCTGGGGGACTGACCCGCAGCCCAGTGCCCCGTTCCCAGATCCCCCCGGCTGGCGGGACATTGAGCCAGTGCTCCTTGAGTCGGAACCACTTACCAAGCCAGAGGAGACACCCAAAGATGATGCCAACTTGCTACCTGAGAAGGTGGCCCGGGCCTTCGTGCCCATCGACCTACAGTGTATTGAGCGGCGGCCCCAGGAGGACCTCATTGTATGCTGTGAAGGAGGCCAGGGCGAGCGCCGGAACTTCCTGCCCACCCGAGCCACCTACCCTGAGTCCCCGGAGCGCAAGTGGGCTGAGGCAGTTGTGAGGCCGCCTGCCAGGTCCTGTGGGAGCTGTGGGAGTTGCGGAGGCCGTGAGGGGCTCAGGGCAGTGGTCTCAGTGGTGGCTGCCCTCATCCTCTTCCCTTGCCTACTGTATGGAGCATATATCTTTCTGCCCTTTGATGCCCCCCGGCTGCCCACCATGAGTTCCCGCTTGGTCTACACACTACGCTGTGGGGTCTTTGCCACCTTCCCCATCGTGCTAGGTGAGTCTGGGCTGTGGGAGAAGAAAGGGGCACTTGAGGTCAGGGCCTGCCCATCCTGGAGAGGAGGGTTTTCCTTCACTCAGCCTGAACCCCTCAGGGACTCCTATCCCTGCCAGTCTGTATGCCCATCTCCTCTCAGGACTTCTGCCCCACTGTGTAGAGCTCCTGCCCCTGGGCCCTCTGTTCTGACCTCTGTCCCAGCCTTCCTGCCTATGGCTCCCTCTTCCTGTTCATGCTGACCCTATGTGCTTCCCAACCATGCCCAGGGCTCCTGGTGTACGGGCTGAGCCTGTTGTGCTTTTCTGCCCTACGGCCCTTTGGAGAGCCAAGGCGGGAGGTGGAGATCCACCGGCAGTATGTGGCCCAGTCAGTCCAGCTCTTCATCCTCTACTTCTTCAACCTGGCTGTGCTTTCCACCTACCTGCCCCAGGATACCCTCAAGCTGCTCCCTCTGCTCACTGGTCTCTTTGCCATCTCCCGGTGAGTAGGGGTTGGGGGTGGGCACAGGGAAGGCTATGGTGCTAGAGGCACCAGGCATCTGAATGTCTGGAGAGGCAGGTTCAGGGGCTTTCTGGACTGTTTCCCTGGAGAGATGAGTCAGCTTTCTCTCCTGCACCTTACTTCACTTGAACACCTATAGGAAGCTGAGTTCAGGGACATATATACCAACATTAGTTCTCATGGCAGCCTCGCTATTTTGTTAGTTGTTTACTTATTTCTTATGGTACTGGGGCATATAAACCAGGACCTCATGCATTCTAGGCAAGTGTTATACCTCTGAGCTGCACCTCTAGACCCTTTTTTATTTTTGTTATTTTGAAGCAGGGGCTTACTCAATTGCACAGACTGCCTCTGGCCTCAGACTCACAATCCTCTTGCCTTAGCTTCCTAAATCACTGGGATTATAGCCACTTGCTGCAGTGCCTGGCTCGTTACTTTCCTTTCATTTAGAATTTGCAGTCACTTGAAATCTTTTTTTGTTGATTTTTTTTTTTTTTTTTTGCTTTGTTTTGGTTTTTTAAGAGAGTCTCAGGTTAGCCTGGAGCTCACTAGGTAGCCAAGCAGGCCTGAATTGTGCAGTCCTCTTGCCTCAGCCTCCTGATTACCAAGGTTTACAGGCACGCATCACCATATCTGGGTTGTTGTTGTTGTTATTTTTGCAGTACTGAGGGGTTGAATCCAGGGCCTTGCACATGCTAGGCATGTGCTCTACCGAGTTGCACTGCCAGCTACTTTTTAAATTTTGTTTTTGATTTTGAGACAAAGTCGCACAAAGTTGCGCAGGGTGCCTCTGGCCTCAAATTTGTGATCCTCCTGCCTTAGCCTTTCAAATTGCTCAGATTACAGGTGTGTGCCATGGCTCCCTGCCAAGCTATTTTTGTTTGCATAATTTTTGGTTTTCGGAATGAGAATCAACCCAGGGCCTTGTACATGCTGAGCATGAGCCCTACCATTGAGCTACACCCTCAGCCCTGAGATGTTTTCAAATGAACTCCTGTTAACCCAAAAGGCCCCTTTGAATTTCTGAACCCAAATGAAGTTCTTTCCATTTTTCCTTGTTACCGTTATTTTCAAAAAAGGACTGTAAGTAGCTTTAACTCCTAAAATATTCTTCCTATTGAGTTGAAATTAGTCTTCTTGTCACTTCTGATTGTTCTCTAGTGGTCATCCGTCCCACCAGCCTTCTGACCTATCATGCAGCCTTGCACTTTCTCTCAATAGATTTTCCCAAGATAAATACGTCCTTGCTCAAGTAACTTAACCTCTCATCTCTGACTCTTGGGGAATACTGGTCTCAGAAAGAAGTTGGCTTAAGTAGTAAGAATCATCAGGGAGCTAAAGGGAGACTCAGTGATTGTCTGGTCCAGACCTCCCATTTTTATAGAGAGGTAGCCACAAGAGATTGGGGGAAATGAGTTGCTCAGATTGGCCAACAACAGGGGTAGGACTAGAATCTAGATCCCATTCCCTTTCCCATTCAGGGTGCTTTCTTCTCTACTCTAGGCAAGTTACTTATACATATTATGCCTTAGTTTCAACATCCATAAAATGGAGTTGTTGTGAAGAATAAATGAGCTGGGCACAGTGGTGAATGCCAGTAATCCCAGCAACCCTGGAGATGGAGGCAGGCAGATCACAAGCTCCAGACCTGAGGGAGCCTCCTTATGCTATCTCCAAAATAAAAAAAGTTAAAAATGGGCTGGGGGTACAGCTCAGTGGTAGAGCCACAGTATCCCCCCCTCCACAAGTTAATTTACATAAGAGTGCCTAAAACAATCTGGCACTCAGTAAAGGTTAGCGAAATGAGAACTCTTATGCCACGCTACCTCCTCATTCAGTAGAGAGGCATCATCTTCTCTTCCTTTGACAGGTAAAGGGAGCAGAGGCATGTCAATTTTGTAATAAGTCATCCCTCATATATTAAGAGGATGTTGCTCTCCCTCCCTCATTGAGGGGTATGTGTTTTGAGTAGATCTTTCAAGAGGGGAATATTTTTCTTTTCTTTTTTTTTTTGAGATGGGGTCTTCCTAAATTGCTTGGGCTGGTCTCAAACTTTCAATTCTCCTACTTTAGCTTCCCAAGAACTGGGATTATAGGCACATGCACCATGACCAGCTAAGAGAGGACATTTTATTGTGGTTGATCCCTCTGGGCTTGAAGCTAGCTGGCTTTCTTCTCTTTTCTTTTTCTTTTTTCTTTTTGTTTTTTCTTTTTTTCTTTCTTTCTTTCCTTCTTTTTCCCTCCTTCCTTCCTTCCTTTCCTTTTTTTGTAGCACTGGGGGTTTGAACCCAGGGCCTTGCATATACTTTGTAAGTTTTCTACTACTGAGCTGCATCCCTAGCCTCCTTCCTTTTAATTAATTAATTAATTTATTTATTTACTATCTTGAGACAGAGTCTTGTTAAGTTACACAGGTTGTCTATGGCCTTGAATTTGTGATTCTCCTGCCTCTGCTTCTCAAATTGCTGGGATTACAGGTTATGTGCCCTGCCTACCCTCAAGCCTTCTTAAAGCTGGCATCCTTACTCTCTTTTTCCCCCCTGCCCCTTTAAATGTTGGAAGAGGGAGCATTGAACAGATTTGGGTTCAAATCATGGATTTTCTATTTCCCATATGTGACCCTAGACACCTTTGGAATCTTAATTTTTTCATCTACAAAAGGGTAAAAACATAGTAACTGTGAAAGAATGAAGAAACTATTTATATACTGATATACTGATAAAGGGCTGGGATTTTGCCCAGTTGGTAGAGGGCCGCTCTGCAGTCTTTGAGGTCCCCAGTTAGATTCTTTGTTGTTAGGTGCCATCAAGTTGGTGTCTGACTCATAGCAACCCTATGTACAACAGACAAAACACTATTGTCAGTGCTTCTCTGCTATTCATAGGTTTTTTTTTTTATTAGAAATTTTTAATGTACATCATAATGTGATTCATTTTGACATGCTTTTCGTTGTGACAATTTTCATATATGCAATTTGATAAGCATTATTCATATAGGTTACCCCTTACCCTATTCATAGGGTTTTCAATGGCTGTTTTTTGGGAGTGGGTTGCCGGGTTCTTCTCCCAGTTCAATTCCTAGCACTGCAAAAATGGAAGGAGGACTTGGCAATCCACTCCCAAGGCAATCCCGAAACAATCAGCCATTGAAAACCCTATGACGGTCACTATGAGTTGGATCTGACTTGACAGCATCTAATAACAACAACAACACACTGATAAAAAAAAATGATCTCCAAGCTATATGAAATAGGAAAACAAATCAACATGCAGAAAGTCTATATAGTATGCCAGCATTCTTCAAAAAAAGGAAGAAAACATAACTCTTTGTTAAGGCTGAGAATGTAGCTCAGTGGCAGAGCACTTGCCTCCCATGCACAAGGCTCTGGGTTGAAGCCCTAGCATGACAAGCAAACAGCTTTTTGTTTATATATACATAAAAAAAGTCACTCAATGCACAAGAAACCATAATATTGGGTGTCTGGTATGGAAGTAGGGGAGGAGAATAGGGTGGGAATCAGTAAAAGGGAGCAGATATTTTAATATACTCATTGAGTTCTGAACCATGTGTATTGCTCAAAGTTTTAAATTAAAATTTGAAGAGTAAATAAAAGAGGGGAGGGAATACTATGTCCACTTCAGAAGAATGAAAGGAAGTGAAAATTAAGTAGTGCACTTATAATAACTAGCCCTGTTCCTGGCCAGTGTAAATGCATATACTATGGCTAGGATTTTTGTTTGTTTGTTTGGCTGGTTGGGGTTGTTTGTTTGTTTGAAGCAAGGTCTCACTATGCAGCCCAGTCTGGCTTGGAACTCACTATGTAGCCCAAACTGGCCTGGATCTCACAATTCTCCTGCCTCAGCCTCCTGAGTGCTGTGACTACAGGCTTGCCCCTCCATGCCCAGGTTGGCTGTTTTTATAAATACCAGCCATACATGCCAACTTCCATCTGCCTTCTTCACTCTGTTGCCCCACCACCAGCCTTTTGCCAATTGGCTGGTCCTTGGAGAGTAGCCCAACACTTGCCATGCCTCTGCAGGCTGATATACTGGTTGACCTTCGCTGTGGGCCGCTCCTTCCGAGGCTTTGGCTATGCCCTGACGTTCCTGCCACTGCTGGCCATGCTTGTGTGGAACCTCTACTACATGTTCGTGGTTGAGCCTGAGCGCATGCTCACTGCATCCGAGAGCCGACTGGACTACCCAGACCATGTGCGATCTGCCTCTGATTACAGGCCCCGCCCATGGGGCTGAGCACTGGTTTGCTGCACTTCTCTGAACGGGTTACAGGTCCCAGGAACCTCAGTAGGAAGAACCTTGTTTCTTCCCCACAGGGGTCCCATCCAACAGAGCCTGGACTCAACCCTTCTCTCCCCTAGCTGCTACTGCCCTTCACCTTGGAGCCCAGGACAGTCATAAGGGAGGGATTTCTTGATAGGAAAGAGGTGGACAACCATGTCTCTTAAGGATGTTGAGGACAGGGACCAAGACCGGGGTAGAGGCATATCTGCTGCTTAAGCAGCTTCCCACCACTGCCACTAGGACTCACTAAATACTGGATTCTGCCCCACTCTCCAGCTTCCCATGAGGCAGTGGGCAGAGCCACAGCCAAACCAGGACCATTTCTGTGCCAGTTGTCTAAGCAGAGAAAGTCAAAGAGTGTGGAAAGGCTGCCCATGCTCAGAGGATAGAGGCAGGCATCAGATCAAATAAGGACTTTCACATTTGGGGAGAACCTTCCTAGCAGACCTGGGTTCAGGACCCTCTACCATGGGCTTCAAGGACCCTTTAGGCTTGGTCAAGACTATTATAGCTGCTACCCCAATCAGATGCTGCCTCTTCCCTCCCAACTTGTGTTGTATGTAGGCCCCTATAATGTCCCACCTCCAAACTTTGCAGAAGTCACAGCTGCCATGGGAAGAGAAGAGTTGACAGGAGATCTGCCTCCTAAGAGAGCTCTGTGTGTGTTTGTGTGTATGTGTGTGTACTCATGTGCACAGTGTGGCTGGGGAGTGGCTGGAAGGCACAGTGGCTGATGTTAATCCAGTGAGTATGTGTGTGTGTGAAAATAAATTACTGCCACAGTCTTTGGTGGCTCTTCCTTCTTGTTTACCACACACCTCCATGTCAAGTACCCCTTCCTTGTCTGATTCAGACTACTTCAGAAACCTCCCAGCTCCACATGGTGGAGGGTGGCTGGCAGAAGCCTTGGTTCCATAGAGAGAGAGAACTAGGTGTAATAAGGAAATGGAGCCTCAAACAGAAACTTGCCTTCTAAACCCATCTCTTGGCCCACCCATTCCCTGGAACCAGGCCTAAACCAAACCAACTCAATAGCAGTCACATTTTAAGACACTGGAAACTTGTGGGGGGAAAATGTCTATTTTGTGCCCTCTGGGTACCCAACCAGTCACTCTTATTTAGGCCTTCAAGTCTCATCCAAGGGAAATGGGGGAGGGGGAATGACACAAGGAGGCGACACTAAAGGACCTTCCTTTGAGCAATAACCTTGGTCCTGGCCCCTCTCACTAAGGTATGCTGGAAGCCCCACCTGTGGGCCCTCAGGAAGTTGAGACTGTTTTCTGAGGGTCTGCAGAAAAGCAAGACAGGAGAGAGGTGGGGCCACCTGGAACACTGATTCTCTGACCTCCAGCAGTCTGAGGCACAGCAAGGTAGGTCCAGTAATGTCCTTCCCTCCAGCGCGTGGGTCTCAGTTTATAGATTGGTACTCTGAGTACTGTTTGTGGCGCAGCAGTAGAACCAGGCCTCCCCCCAGCAGCATGAGCCCTGGAGCACCCAGAGCCACGGCCATGATTCCCAGGACTAGTGGAGATAAGGTGTCCACTGGAGGGGGGCCCACACCCAGAAGCATCGACCTAGAGCAAGAAGGGTAAGAAAGACAGGTAAGCATGCTGGGAGGCTCAGATGCTCTCCACACTGACCCCTGAACCCCTCCGCCGCAGCTTTGGCTCTCACCAGCTAAGGTAGTATTGGTCCCAGTAGCCAGGGCCTGTGGAAGTCCCAAATGTCAGGTTGAAGGCACAGAAATTGTTCTGAGATCCAAAGAAGGCTTGGACAATAGGTGACTGGGGGAGAGAGTATGCCAAGGTGGGGTGAAGAGGGGAGGCATGGCAGGGCAGGGATGATTCTCGCCGCCCCTGTTTCTGGGAGAAAGCCACTGGTCGCCACTGCATGAAGCCGGATGGGAGGGAGCCCCACAGCAACTGGTCCAACTGGGGAGAAAGGCAAACGAGGCAGGGTGAGGGGGACCAACCCATCACTAGCAGGGACAGGCAGTTTGCTAAGGGCATTAAGAGTCCTGAGTGCTAGGCCTGGCTCTAAAACTAACAGGCTGTTTGTACCAAACTCTCCTCTGTAGAAGGGAGGAGTCGGGCTGGGTGAGCAGAGTTCCAGCCCTGCCAGTCTGCACTCAGCTCCCTCCTCTGGACTCCAGTGCCCAATGGACTCCCCACCTGCAGAGCATGAATCATACTGCACTGCCTTTTGTCTGTCTCTGAGGGCAGAGACTGGAGGAGATTCATTAGTACTGTGCCTAGCTCTTAGAGGAGCCAGAGAAAGAGTTACTAAATGGTTGAACAGTTTTATGAGGTCCTAATAGGGTCCCATCTACATTCCTGTCCATTTGCCTCGCCACTGAAAGCCTGACCTGGAAGATAGCAGGTGTGTATTCATCATCGATGGAGTGCTGCTCCTGCACTGAGGGGCAGTCCGGGACTTGCCCCAAAGTGGCTACCTCCAGCCCAAACAGAGAGTGGTTTCCTTGAGGAGAGGCCCCAACCAAGGCCACTTCTAGCTGGCAGGTGTCTGCTGTGTGCAGGAGGCGAGGGGGTTGGGTAGGCCGGCCGGATCTGGAAAAGGCCTGGACCTAGGAAGGAGGCGGCACAGAAGTGTGGGAAGGAGACTGGATGCCCATGCTTGAGGGCTACCCCCATCATTAACTCCCACCCTCATAAGCCAGCCTTTTGAGTTCCTTCTGCTTACCCACACCCTTACCTTGAAGGTCAGGCTGCCATTGGCAAAAGCCCTGGTGGAGTCATGCACAGGGTGACCTCGAAATGTGGCGCTCAGAGTGGCAGGATCCAAAGAGTCAGTGATGTTATTCCAGGAGAACTCAGCCAATGAGTATGGAGGATATGGCTTTCCTGGGGGCTCTGCTGCCTCTTCGGACATGTTGGTGCTGTCAAACTCAAGCAGCTGCGAGTGGGGTGGATGGAACTGGGTTTGCCTCTGTCTACATTTCTATTGAATCACCCCTCCCACTCCTCCTCACTGCCAGGCTCTCAAATATGGATCTTCTTCACCCACCAGTCTTCAGTCCCTCCCTATCCCTCTAGGTGGGATGTATTCTCTCCTCTGAGCTCTTCTTGATCTCTCCCAACCTCCTCACCCTGGTGAAGACAAGAGCAGAAGAAAACTCAATGCTGTCCTTGGGGAGCACCATCAGGGCCCCATCAGGCTCAGGGGATAGCAGGAGGCTCCAGTTGACGTGCAGGACACTGTGAGGGGTGTTGGTGGCCACCAGCACCACTGCTGGAGGCCCCAGGCTACTCCATACATAGTGCAGTGTGGAGTTGATGCCCACTGCCCGGATATGAAGCAGGTTCTGGGGGAGGCCAGGCCAGCCCGGGATAACCTCCAGAGATACCTGGAATACAGAGTAGTAGAGGGTCAGATGAACAGGATCAAGGAAAGAGACAGACAAAGGAGAAACGGAGGGGGGGAGGGGCAATGCCAGGGAAAGTGCAGGACCTTGGGGTCCTAGATGAGAGAAATGTGTGTGGGAGTTAAGGAAATCCTAGAGGAAGGGGCAGAGATGGGGCAGATGAGAGGAACTGGGGGTAGAGCCAGGAATGCCCTAAATATGGTGCAGAGGCCAGAGCACAGGGCTAATAAGAGAAAAAAGTCCCAACACTTGCCTAGACCTGAGTCACCCAGGACTGAGTCAGGGCCTAGACTTCACCAGAAGGTCCAGACTTCACCATCATACCTGCTGCTGTATTCCACAACCTTTTCCCATCACCCATGGCTGCCTCCCAAAAACCCTAGGTTGAAAACCACTTCTCATTGTATTCACCCTCTACCCCGTTAACTCCAAATTTCAGCCACCCTGGAAGTGTAGCATTTCCTGAAACATCTATTGCTCTAGTCCCAGAGCCCTCACCTGGCGCGTTTCCTCCCCCAGCAGGCCAAATGGGGCTGCAGACAGAAGCAGACTCAAAAGGAGCATGGGGCTGGGGGCATGGTGCCCCCAACCCCAGTAGGGCTCCCCACAGCCACACATGCAGCAGTGAGTTCTACTCGCGGAAGAGACATCAGTCATGTGACTCAGATTCAGCTGATCCCTCTAGAGGGCGGGGCCGCCAAGGCAGTTCTTAAAGAGACTGCGTCCTTTAACCCAGATTTCAGCCTGAGGTGGAATACAATCAGAAAGGTTGGCAGCACATCATCCCCAACCAGGTTGGTAAGCAAGCCATTTCAGATCAGATTAAATGTGTGGACTTACTACCTCTCCTCCTATCCAGCCAGCCCATTCAACAGTTACCTATAGTGAACATGTTTGGATTTAAAATCCAAATGGGATCTGAATAATACAAGTCTGTGGTAGGAACGAATTCGAGTGACTGAACACACAGGTACACAGGTTTTTGTACTGGAAGAGCTCACAATTTTATTGTGGAAAAGATATCTTAGAAAATAAGAAATGAAAGCAATACAACCATTTGTTGAAAGTGGGAGGTCACACCTGGCTGAATGCACTTTTTGTTGTTTTTGCTCAGTCTTACATATTTGTACATGGTATGGAATCTGAAGGGTACCAAAGAGTATTATCTCTACTCCTCAGCAAACTGGCTCCTACCTTGATAATCACCTAAGTGTCATATTCCATCCATCCCCCGCCCCCATGCTGGGGATTAAACCTAGGGCTTGAAAATGCTAGCCAAGTGCTCCACCACTGAGCTATACCACCAGCCCAGTAATTTCCTATTTTTTTGTTATTGTTATTTTTTCCTTGGAGCATTTGGAGGTTGAACACTGGGCCTCACACATGCTTTGCAAGTGCTCTATCATTGAGTTGCATCTCTAGCCCATTTTTTACTTTTTGAGACAGAGTCTTTTTTAAAGATATTCTACGTGTAATATGTAATACCACAGAATTGCATCCACACACTTTTTGCTTTTCCATTTGAGGACTGTTCTTTATCAATGTACTTGGATTTGTCTCTTTTTTATTGGAAATTTTTAATGTACTTATCATTCTTCTTGCATGTTCCACGGATATGTTTAGCAAGAATCTCATGATTCTGGCAAATAATACTGGAGTATCCTCATACATACATTTTATATATTCATAACCAATTGTATAGGATCAATACCCAGGAGAATTGCCAGGTCACATTGTCCCTTATTATGAGGTTTACCGATACATATTCACACCATGTTTGAGGGTCCATTTCTATATACTCTTCCAAGTGTTTGTTTACCAAACTAGGTTTCTATAAGTTTGTGGATCTCTTTGTGTATTACTTTTTTTTTTTTTCTCACTAGAGCTATTTACACCCTTTAAGCTATTTTCCTATAGGCATTTTTGTTTTTCCAGTGCTGGGGCTTGAACCCAGCGCCTCAAGCACGATGGGTAAGGGTTCTATTGAACTAAACCTCAGCCCGGCCTTTTTTTTCTTTCTTCTCCTTTAAAAAAAAAAAAACAAAAACTCAACACTGTACTTTTATTATAAAAGCAAACCACAATAGAGTTTTTGTTTTGCCCTGTATAGTAGATGATGTCTGTAATGTAACACTCAGGAAGCAGAGGCAAAATGATTGTGGAGTGCAAGGCCAGCCAGGGCTACATGGACCCTGTCTCAAGTTTTTTTTCTTCCCTTTGTCCTTTTGTCTGTGTATTCATATAGAACCTCAGCCTTTTCTTGTTAACTGTAAAGTTCTCCACCCACTCCCAGCGCCCCTCACACATACTATCACTGGATGGCACCACCTGTGCACCATTTTTGGTTGTTGTTTTTAGTCAGGGTCTAAGTTAAGTAGGCTGCCTCTGGCCTCAAAGTCATGATCCTCCTGCCTTAGCTTTCCCAGACCTGGGTTAACAGGTACCCGCTACTCTACCTAAGAGTTCTTTAATGAAATTAACTTTTGTGCAAATATTCTCCTTCTCCTGTGTTTGATGTAGTTTTCCTTCCACTGTTAGATAATTGTAAATAATAATAATAATAATAATTATTTGTGGCACTTGGGAGTTGAAACCAGGGCCTTCTGTATACTTAATTTTTAAGTGCTCCACCAAACTGCAACTTATTTTTATTTTTTATATTTTGAGACAGTGTTACTAAGTTGTGCAGGTTGTCTCTGGCCTCAAAGTTGTGATCCTCCTGCCTCCATCTCCCTAGTTGCTGGGATTACAGGTGTGTATCACTGTGTCTGGCTGGTTTCATTTTCTTAACTCCTTCAGCTGCCTGGAATTAATTTTGCTGTAATAAAGTAGGGATCTAATCTCATCTTTTTCTTTTAAATGGCTATGTTAGGATGAACTATCATAGTTTCCTCAAAAACTCATTTGTCCATTTCCTTCCTTCCTTCCTTTCGAGACAATCTCACTCTGTAGCTGAGGTTGGTCTGGGACTCGGTGTGTAGCCCAGGCTGGCCTCCAACTCATAGTGATCCTCTGCCTCAGCCTCCCAGCTAAAGCCTAGCTAAAGCACTTATATTTTTTAGGTTTCATCTCTGGAACCTGATGAAGAATAAAAACAAAGAGGAAGATGGGCATCGTTGCTTATGCTTGTAATCCCAGCTACTTAGGAAGTTGAGGCAAGTTTGAGGACAGCCTGAGCTACAGAGTTCAAAGCTAGTGCAAAAAAAAAATAAAAAAAGAGTTGGGGATGTACCTCAGTTGTATAGTGCTTGACTAGAACAAGGCCTTGGGTTCACACCCCAGTCTGGAAAACCAAACAGAAACAAAACACAAAATAACAACAAAAAACAAACAAGGTAAAAGTTTTAGTAGCAGGGAGGATTCAAGCTCCCCACCACACAAAAGAATACTGCTTTATGGGGGAGAGGGCAAAAAGACTTGACTGAATCCAGGAGCAAGAAGGAACATCAACAAAGGAGGTGGCAAAATTATAACCAGAGAATTACTTAGTGAATATGATTCATGCAGGCTTTAATCCCTGTTCAATTCTAGAGAGAAAAAGAGGGAATCTGAAAGCTAGATTTAAAGAGTTCACGCTGATCTTACAGGCCAAAAGGACTTATATTTAGAATTAGAAGCAGGAAACACTGCAGGAAAACAAGTACCAATGATAGCTACAAAGACTAGGACAATATCCATACTTAACCATTAGAGCTAAAACCAGGATGAATATAGGTGACTAAGGGACAAATGGAAGCAAAGAATCCACAGGATGTGACTAACTCCTCTATAAATCTTTAGGGTGTGTTTGTGTCTGTGTGTGTGTATGTTGGTGGGTAATGAGCTATATCCCCAACCCCTTGTAAACAGTGTTTCTTCAAGATATTTGTCAACTGACTTGAAAATTTACCCACAATCCCTAAGGATCTAACAGTTCAGAGAATTAATACTGCAAGAGGCAGGTATTTTGGCAAAAGGCAGGTAGGCCTATTTCAGAGTTCCTTGTAGAAGAGTAAAAGCTGAGGGCTTTAGACTGAGCTAAGCAGGAAGCTCCAGGCTCCAAGGCAGAAAGGTTGTGAAGTACTCACAAGCTCTTTTCCACCATACACCTGAGCAGCTCATGCAGGACAGCCAGCATGGCTTCTAGAGTTAGACTGCTTGTAGTCAAAATTCCAAGTCTGCTATTTAGTTTTGTGACCCATGAACAAGTTACTTTATATTTTAGTTTCCCCATGGTAAAATGGGGGACAGTATGACCTTTCTTATAGGGTCACTGTGAGGACTAATTAGTTAACACATACAAAGTATCTAGAATATATCTGTTAAACAGCATGTACTTTTGTTCCACCAAGTGTTCAACTTAATATGACTTAAGTCCAATGGTTAGGGAAGAAATGAAGAAGGCTGAATGTATGAGTCATAAGGACAAAGAAGGTAGAAGGCCCTGTTGCTAAGAGGAAGCACAGAGAAGAAATCAAAGGCTGGCCCCACTTAGGGCCACTGTACAAATTTTTACCCCTATGATAAAAGAGAGGTTACACATCACTTATGAAAAATGAATCCTATCCAGTATTGGGCGTGCCTCTACAAACAAACAGATGAGAAACACCCATGGTTTAGACAGGTTCCTCCTGTTTTTCTGGATGGTGAATGCAAAGGTTTTTTTTTTTTCCCCCCCCATTTTTTCCTGTGCTGGGGATTAAACCCCAGGGCCTTACGCATGCTAGGCAAGTACCCTGCCATCAGGCCAAATCCTAACTCCTAAAGTGGGCTTCCTAAATAAGTATCTTTAAACTCCATGTCTTCCCAACCAAAATCTACCAAGAAGTCTTAAGACTACCCCTTCAAGAAGGCAAATAAGAGCTGGGTGTTCCACGGATATGTTTGGTGTGGTGGTGCACAACTGTAATCCTATTAACTCAGAAGGTGGAAGTAGAAGAATCCTGAGTTTGAGACAAGAGGCAGCTGGTGCAACTTAGCAAGACCCTGACTCAAAAAATAAAAAATGGCCTGGGGTGTAGCCACTGATAGAACAACTGCAAAGTATGTGCAAGGCCCTGGGTTCAATTCCCAAGTACAGGGGCAAAAGAAAAAAAAGAAGGAAAATAAAGCAGGACATAGTGATGTACATCTATAATCTCAGCACTCCAGGGGCAGTCAGGAAAATTTCAGTTCAAGGGCAGTGTGGGCTACATAGCAAGAGCCTGTTTCCATTAAAACAAAACAAAACAAAACAACAATAGGCAGGGTGGGGAGGTGCATTCCTATAACTCCAGTGACTCAGGAGGCAGAAGCAGGAAGATCAGAGGTTCAAGGCCAGAGGCAGGTTGTATAATTTAGTAAGACCATCTCAAGATAAAAAATAAAAAATGGGCTAGGGGTGCAGCTCAGTGGTAGAGGATTTGCAAAGTATGTGAGAGGTCCTGGGTTCAACTTTGCCCTCCAGTACTGCAAAACCCCAAAAACCCCAAAACCCACTACTACTATCACCACCACAAAAACCAAAAGGCAAGTAAAGAGATTTAATAAACTCATTCCCATCTCCCTTGCTCCCCAGTAAGATTTTCTGACTCTTCCCACTTTGCCAGAGGTAGAGATATGACCCAAGGTTGAAAAACACGTAACAACTATCTCAAATGACTTAGGTTTAATCATTGGAAGCAAACTAAATGGAAAGCTTACAATAGAGAAGAATTACATGTCAGTGCCTTTTGCAGACTGAGCTGGGACAGAAAGGGACTGGGGGTTGCCCCTCAACCTGATCCCTTCCAAACAAAGACATCCACAGTGTTCCTGGCACACCGGCTCAGGAAGGGGGAGACTGCTGGTTCTGTGCGTTGAAGTGCCTTGCCCACCACTCACTCCTGGCCAGCATCAGGAGCCCCGCCTTGCCGGCTTTGGTCATCACCCTTCTTTTTGTGACCTGAGACAATATCATCAATCCGGAGCAGCAGAACTGCCGTCTAGGAGAAAAAACAGTCCCAAAGAGGTCAGCAGAAAAGGCAAGAACACTTTTCTTTTAGATGTAACTCTTGCCACAAAATGATCATTTTATCTGAAATCTACCTTTTCAGATTTTTTTTTTTTTTTCGTGGTACTGGGAGTTGATCCCAGGGCCTCATGCTTGCATGCTTTACAAGTGCTGGACCACTGAGCTACACCCCAGCCCCCTTTTTTTTTCTTTCCTTTTGAGACAGGGTCTCGCTAAGTTATGCAGACTTCCTCTGGTCTCGAACTTGCGATCCTCCTGTCTCCGCCTCCCAAGCCACTGGGAGTGCGCCACCATGCCCAGCTCCTTTTCAGATTCTTGAATGTAAAATGCACTCCTCCCTAAACACTGGAATGTAGCTTGTGTTATGTTACCTTGCTTTTGAATAAGCTAAAGGTAAGTAGGGAAACAATTTCTTGGGAGATCTCTAGGGAATACTCTGCCTTTGTGGCTCCTCCCTTCAAGATCAGACCAAACACAATAGCTTCTGGTTATCTGGAAATAAATAACATGCAGACATCTTAGGGTGCCTCACCTCTACTGCTGTCTTATATGTTTGCAGCTTCACAGCCAATGGCTCCCATATGCCCAGTTCTTTCATGTCCACCAAAGTTCCTGTTTCACCATTTACACCCCAGGTCTCACAGTTCTCCTGTGTGTGCTTGGCCTGCAGTTGGAACAAACAGAAGTAGTTAAAGGAGAAAATACTGTGAACAAGTTAACTTGGCAGAGAACATTAGATAAAAATAATAACAATAAACAAAAAATACTGAGTTGAGCTGGGTGCTATGGTGCATGCCTGTAATCCCAGTAACTCAAGAGGCTGAGATAGGAGTGCCAGGTGTTCAAGGCTAGAGGTAGCCTGTGCAACTTAGGGAGACCCTGTGTCAAAACAACAACAAACAAAAAACAACTGAATTGGCACAGGAATAAGAGGAAATGGTGCCTGGGAGTGATGGCACATGACTGTAATCCAGCTACTGGGGAGGTGGAGGCAGGAAGACTACAAGTTCAAGACCAGAGGCAGCCTGTAGTGAGGCCCTGTATCGAAATAAATAAATAATGAGCTGAAGGTACAGCTTAGTGGTAGAGCATGTGCCTAGTATGAGTGAGGTCCTGGAGTTCAAAGCCCTGGTACCTAGAGCCAGGGGAAGGAGAGAGGAAAGATTTTACAGAAAAAACTATAAGGAGAGCTTGGACAGACATATTAAAACTACCCCTGTAGGCCAAACACAGCTTTCCCTACCCCACCAAGATAATAGCAAAAGAACTCACCCGAAGGGAAGTAAGTAGACGGATGGTGCTGGCCCCACAGTTCTGGATCAAGGTACGAGGGATGACCTCTAAAGCCTGGGCAACAGCCCTGTATGGCCATTGTTCCACACCAGTCATAGCCTTGGATTTTTCAGTCAGGGCATGAGCCACAGCCATTTCAGAAGCTCCACCCCCAGGTACCAGCTGAGGGTCCAGTAGAACGTTGCGGCACACTTGCATGGCATCTTGGAGGTTGCGTTCTACTTCCTTCAGAAAGAACAGAAGACAGTATGAAGCCAGCTTGATGACTCATGTAGAGGCAAAGGACTTCCTGACACCCAAAGTTAATAAACCACAAAGAAAGGCAACTAGGGAAGGTCTTTGGAACTTCTATTGGTGAAAGTATGTTATTTTCTTGGGGAGGATGTGTAACTTACGACTACAATGGGGTTAGGGATATATGTCTGCAAGAGGACAGGTCTTTGTCTATTTCATCCTTCTTTAGTTGTCCCCTTTAGGAAACTGCATGATTTAGTGCAAATTGTCTCATCCTTAACTAGCTATGTGCCTTTGGGAAAGTTACCTAGTCACAGTAAGGAAAAAAAAATTATAATTTCAACTTAAAAAATAAATAAGGTCGGCTGGGGGTATAAATCTGTGAGAGTGCTGCATAGCAGGTATGAGGCCCTGGATCCTGGACTCAATCTCCAGCACTATAAAACAAAACAAAACAAAAAACCCACAATGGTTGCCAGGAAAGAGGAAATGAGGAGTCTTATTCAGTGAGTATGGTTTCAGCTGTGTAAGATAAAAAAGTTCTAGAAATTTCTTGCATGAGAATGGCAATGTACTTAATGCAGCTGAACTGTACACTTAAAACAGTTAAGATGGTAAACTTTGTCAGCCTTTTCTCACCATAATCAGAAAATCTTAAATTTTTTTTTTAAAGGAAACAGGAAAGATATTTGCAGTTACAGATCCAAATTAAACACCTATAAGTGGGCAATAGGATTGCTATATTATGGATCTTGAATGGTCTCCAAAGGCCCAAAGAAATGGGTCAACTGATCATGGACTGAAACCTCCAAAACTTTTCTCCTATAGCAACTCTATAGCAAATACCTGAAGAGGTATTTGCTATAGGGTTGGAAAGTTAACATTATGATGATTTTAACCCCTTTGGAAACTCTCAAGAAATGGAACACTGCCAGGTGTGGTGGTGTAAACCTGTAATCCCAGCCACTTGGGAGGTGGAGGCAGGAGGATCATGGGTTCAAAGCCAGAGGCAGCTTACACAATTTACTGAGACTGTCTCAAAATAAAAAGTAAAAGAAAAGGAACACTCTTGCCAGGTGCCATGGTACACACGTGTAATCCCAGCAATTTGGGAGGCTGAGGCAGGAGGAGTGCAGGTTTGAGGCCAGAGGTAGCCTATGCAACTTAGTA
The DNA here is from genome assembly GCA_007922755.1 of Pedetes capensis. Classification (NCBI taxonomy): domain Eukaryota; kingdom Metazoa; phylum Chordata; class Mammalia; order Rodentia; family Pedetidae; genus Pedetes; species Pedetes capensis. The sequence continues at coordinate 466,250 of VMDO01000051.1, read as the reverse complement.
AGATACTAAAGATCAGTTGGTAGAGTGCTGCTCTGTGCACTCTGAGGTCCTGGGTTAGACCCCTGGAACATCAAAAATGGGAGAAAGACTTGACAGCCCACTCCCGAAACAATGAGCCATTGAAAACCCTATGTATAGCAGAGCAGCACTGACATAGTGTCGTGCATAGCACTGTCGAGAGCATTTCATTCTGTTGTACATAGGGTTGCTATGAGTTGGACCCAACTCAAGGGCATCTAACGACAACACTTCAAAATAAAAAATTTTTAAAAAGGGGTTGGGGGTGCAGCTCAATGTTAGAACACTTCCCTAGCATGTGTGAGACCCTGGGTTCAACCCTCAATGCTGTGGCGGGTGGAAGAGAACAACGTTTTTCACCAGGTTGTATTTCCAAGACTGACTCACCGAGAGAATCTCTTTGCTGGCCCCCCTGAGGAGAATGGTGCAGGCCTTGGGGTCTTTGCACTCAGTGATGAATGTAAAGTACTCATCTCCAATTTTCTTGATTTCCAATAGGCCTGCCCCTGTTCCAACATCATCTTCTCTCAGTTCCTCAGGTCGGCTGACTATACGCGCTCCACAGGCTCTATTGGGTGGAGGAGGTACGGAGAACCAGGTAATTTCAGATAGTTTTACCCATCCCCTTAGTCTATAGTCTACAGTTTGGGATTAGGACTAAAGTGGATTGCTAGCCAAGAATGGTGGTACACAACTGTAATCTCAGCATTTGAGAGGCTGAAGCAGAAGGGTCACAAGTTCTAGGCTAGCCTGAGCTACACAACTAATTCCAGGTTAGCTGGGCTACATAGTGAGACACTGTTTCAAAAAACCAAGGGGTAAAAAATAAGTAGAAACAAGAATATGGAAACAACCAAGGTGTCCATCAACAGAAGAATGGATAAGAAAAGCTATGGTGCATATACACGATGGAACACTACTCAGCAATAAAAAAAATGAAATAATGTCATTTTCAGCAAAACGGATAGAATTGGAGAACCTCATCTTAAGTGAACGAACACAAGCTCAAAAAGGGAAAGATCATATGTTCTCACTCATATGTTGGAACTGAATCATACTTAAAGGAAGAAAAAAATCCTACACATAAATTGATATATAAATAAAGCACAATTAGCGAGGCACAGTAGTGCACGCCTGTAATCCCAGCAACTCGGAAGGCGGAGGCAGGAGGATTTCAAGTTCAAGAACAGAGGCAGTCTGCATAATTTAGTGAGACCCTATCTCAAAAAGTGAAAAATGGGCTGAGGGTGCAGCTCAGTGGTCCAGCACTTGCAAAGCATGCAAGAGTAAGGTCCTGGGCTCAACCCCTAGTACAGTGCAAAAAAGAGCATAGAAGGGACAATAGAAAGGAGGAGGGAGGGAACTAGAAGAGGGAGGTGAAGATTGGAGAAGATGGGGATGGGGAGGAAGATCAATGTGGAGGGATGAAGGGGGAGAGGTCGATTTCAATGTAAACAGCACAACTTTATGAGTATATTGGAAAAACAGGGGAATACAACCCAAATAAGCATGAGTTTTACTACATATTAGCCATAAGTCTCCATAAACTTTGTGGGTTGATGAAAGTGTTGCCAGAAGTGATATAAAGGATACATAATGGAAAAAGCTAATGCTAGTACTCTGTACCCCATCATCATTTACTAATAAAGGGAAAAAAATGGATAAACAGATTGCTAGAAATACCACTTGAGAGGTCTTGGCTACCTTGTGGAAACGATTTTAAACACAAACAGGCCAAGTTTCCTCAAACTAATAAGGTTTTAATAATGTAACTGTGTATTACAGCATCTAGTCACCACGGCCATACCAGATATGGTCAAACTCAAAGTACTTTGTGGTTACTAAAAGTTAGACACACATGCTTCTAATCCCAGCAACTTGTGAGGCTGAGGAAGGAGGCTTGTGAACTCAAGGCCAGAAGCAGCTTGCATAACTTACCAAAGAGACTCTGTTTTGAAAACAATATAAAAAAATGTGGTGGGGAAGTAAGCAGAGGGGTGAAATGGGATGCTGCTTAGCGGCAGAGTGCTTGCCTAGCATGTGATGGGTCTTGGGTTCAACCCTTCAGTATTACCAAAAAAAGAACTAAAAAAAAATTTTGGACAAATGAGTTATGCATATCTAACATGTACACACAGTAATCATTTTTAGATATAACCCATCCCATACTACCCAGAAAAGTCTCAAAGCCAATAAGATTATCCCAAAAAAGATGCCATGGTCAGCAAGGAGGAAGGGGAAAAAATACAAAAGTATGTGATTGACCCAATTTTAGTGAATGTAGGACCAATTTCTTTCTTCTTTTTCCCCTCCTCTCCCCTCTCCTCTTTTGTGGCTGGGGGTTGAATCCAGGGCCTCATACATGATTTTTCAAGTGCTGTTAATACTATGTTACACCCCTAGCCCATTTTTAACTTTTTGAGACAGGGTCTCACTAAGTTACACAGGCTGCCTCTGGCTTTGAGCTCATAATCCTGCCTCTGTCTCCTGAGTCACTGAGATTACAGGTATGTGCCACTGCATCTGTCTAAAATCAATTTGTTATTCATCACTCTTTCCCCCAACTCATGGGCATGTTGAGACAATTAAGCATATGCATGTATGCCCAGTGCCATTTCAGAGCAAGTGGAAGCATAAAATTTGACTTGGACCTGTGATATATATAGAGGCATGTGATGGCAGGTGCTATGGGATCTTAAATGTCTACAAAAGGACCATGTGGTACTACTGCAAAGTGGCAGAGCCTTTAGGATGTGGGCCTAATGGGTGGTCTTCAGGCCATTAGGGATGTGCTCTTGAAGGGATAATAGGACCTCCATCTCTTCCTCTTTCAGTTCCTGGCCATGAAGTGAACAGTTTTGCTCCATCATGCATTCTCATCATGCTGTGCCTTCCTCACCAAAAGACCAAAAGCAAAGTGTCAACCAACTAAAGAATGGAACCTACAAAACTATGAGTCAAAATTAACCTTTTCACCAAGTGCCATGAGGCACATCTGTAATCCTACCAACTCAAGAGGTTGAGGCAGGAGATCTCTAGTTGGAAGCCAGAAGCAGCCTATGCAACTTAGCAAGACCTTGACTCAAAATAAAAAAGGGGTGGGAGACTACTGCCCAGTGCTAGAATGCTGGAGTCCCACTATCCTTTCAGGTACTTGCCTGGTATATGAGGCCTTGGGTTCAACACTGCCTCTCCCTCACTACTACAGAAGCAAACAACCAACCTTTCTAAGTTCATTTCTGCTATTTGTTATTGTGATGAATAACTAACACAGTGGGGTAGATTTATCAACTTTCTTATTATTATCAAAAATGGATGGTAACTGAGTAAAAACACCAGTGCAGAAATAGTGAATGCAATTCAGAGTTGCACTGATAGCAGCTAAAGAGCTGGCACCATGGCACCCACATGTAATCCGAGTGACATTGGAGGCTGAAGCAGAAGGATTGCGAGTTTGAGGTCAGAGGCAGCCTACGGGGGCAAGACTTTGTCCCAAAATAAAAAGTAAAAAATGGGCTGAGGGGTGCAGCTCAGCTGTAAAGTGCTTGCAAAGTACATATGAGGCCCTGGTGTCAACCCCTGAGTACAGCCGAAAAAAAAAAAAAAAGAAAGGAAAAAAGGAAAGAATATCATCAGGGAAACCAATGGTTTCTATATTCTCAAGACAGTTAAAACAATCGACTTGGGAAATGTTCATTCAGAATCACACTGATAATAGAGAACAGAACTCTGACAAGGAGTTGTTTAGAAACGTAATGGACACCTACTAAGGCAATGATTAAGGCAAAAATTACAGATATCAAAGCACAAGCTGTTGAGTAATGGTCAGAAGCAGTATAGAAGACTCATACAGTAGATAACTGTTGGACTCCACAACTTCTGAAGAGAGCACACAGCTAAATCAAAGTTATTTCCATCTGGTATTGTATCCTATATTGTACCTTTTCAGGTCATGACTACATTATACAATTACAAAAAAGGAAAGCTATGGGAAAGATTGTGATTTTTACCTGGTTTACTCACCTAGCAATGCGATTATTGTCTGTCTTCCGGACTCTGCGGATGGCTGTGATATTGGCCCGCATGAGGTAGTGCTGAGCTAAATCTGAAATCCAAGAGTAGAGGTGTCAAGCTGGGTGCAAGAACTCCTGGATTCTAAGCTGGTTTTATCCTTAAAGCACTCTAAACATCACATCTTTATAATGCCCACGCCAACATGGAGGTGATCCACCTACCCTCGTCTACCTAAAAAGGTAGGCTGGAAAAATTAATGGAGCCCTACCTGAGATGCCCTTTTCTGTAATGACAACGTCAGGCTTCAGTTGGATAATATCTTCACAGAGCTGCTGGATGTACTCTTCTTCCATCTGGAGGATTCGGGTGAAGTCTTCCTCTCGTGTAATCTCAATGTCAGTCTGTGTGGTGAAGAAAAGACATTGATTTAAAAATTCCTGGGCTGGTGAAGTTCTTCAGGGTCTTCCTAATTACTCCACTCCCCCTACCTAGTCCTCTCATGTATCCCAAAAAGTATGAGTTAGAATAATGTTAAAAGCTGTGACCTCCCATCTCTGTAAGGCAGGATGAAACTTTAGTTACCACCTATTTTGATTCTTTTGAGTTTAGCCTTTCTAAGCTTTCTAACCACCCACTTAATTATCACTTTTGGCCTCCCAACAAGCATAGCTACTTCAGGTTTTAATTCTTCCCACCAATTGATTCTTGTTCCTAATCCTTGTTTAGTAAGATTCAATGGCTCTTAGAGCCTTATAAGCCTCCTGCCCTCTGGAAATCACTTTTAGTATTTCATAGTTAACTCCTACTCTATGTCTTCCTGATACACTAGGAAAGATAGTACAATATTAAACTGAAGTTACAAAAGAGCTGGGTTCAAATCTTGATTTGGTCTTACTAGCTATGTTTGTCAGGCAAATGACCTAATTGGGTAATTCAGTCTCAATGCCAATAATAGGACTTCACCAAAAAAGATGCCAATGTCAAGCAAGAATGACAATGAATAACTACTTAAGTACGTACTGACAACCCCCTCCCTTGAGACAAGTTCTTGCTGTTACCCATGCTGGTCTTGAACTTGTGAGCTGAAATGATCCTCCCACTTCAGTCTTCCAAGCAGCTGAAACTGTAGGTATGCACCATCACATCCAGCTGTTTGTCCAAATTTTAATAAATGTAGGACTAATTTCTTGCACTCTTTTCCCTCCCTCTGAGCTTCAGATTCCTCATCTACAAGCCAACTATTTTCAAGGACTGTTATAAGAGTCAGCAATAAAGGACAGTAACCAGCACAGAATAGGCGTGCAATAAAAATACTTTATTTCTCTTGTCCATATTAGCACTCAGATTTCACTTTAAGGAGTAGGGCCAAAAAACCTCACCTGGCTTTCTCCTTTCTTGTACTCCAGAGAAGAATCCAGCAGCACAATGCGAGGGTTCTTGATATAGCGCCGCATTCGTGGATGGGTGACATCTTTGTTAATCATAACTCCACGTAAGACACACGAATCTTCAATGATACCCCCAGGTATCTGCACAAAGAAAGACCCACTTTAATCCACAAACAAGAGGAGATAGTATCTCAACTCCATTACCAGATGTTTTTCTGGTTTCCCAAATGACTACTACTACAAGTTTCTAAGGTACCTTTCTTTCATAAAGCTCAAAAACAAAATATGGCTGCAAATATATTTCTTCCCCTTCTAGGAAGCATGTTACTCTCGGAGCTTAATACTCAACTGAAGATCAGCAGAGACCCACAGAAATTCAGTATCTTGGAAATATTTAAAAGGACTTAGGTGTCTTGTACTTCCTTAAGGATAGTCCCATAGAATTTTAGGCTTGGGCTCCACCTGCTGGCTGTAAAACTATTACTATTACTTTTTTAATCTTAAATTTAGTAGACATGGGAGAAAGCTTTCTGGGGTTTATTAGCACTAAACTATAGAACCCTTGTAAGTTTATATCCTGATCAGGGACTGATAAGTATACAAACGCACAAACATGGAGATACCACTAAATCTTTCCCTAGACCTTTAAACCTTGTGTAGGGATAGCAATGAAGATGACAGAATTACTTCCAAGAATTCTTCCATATCCTCTTTAGGCTTTTGTTTCCCAAGTTGCAAGTATAGCTCTCTTTTCTAGTGCTAACTTAAGACATTTTGTTCTCATTTAACCCTATTTCCTCCATAGGTGGAGTAATTCATGCCAGGAAATACTATATTCCCAAAGCACACATTAGATCAGTTTACCTTTTCCACCTTTGCATATTTCTTGATGTCAATCTCTTTCCGACCATTTTCCTCAAACTGTACGGTCTTGACAGCATCCAGGGCAATATTGCAAGCCAAAGAGGACCATCGACTGATTACTTTGGTAGTAATAGAACTATTGATGATGTTCAGCATGATATCTCGGTTACTGACGTCAACAGGGGTACTGGAGAAAAGAAAGCGAGATAGTATGTACTGTAGGCAACTTAAATATTTAAGGAAGTCCCTCAGAGACTAACAATGGGCCAAGAGGCAGAATGGGGGGGATTTGTTCCCTGGTAGGAAATTAAAAGGGACATCAAGAAATAATTTTGTCCAATCTTCTGCTTTCAGCAAGATTACAACAATTAACCTATCCTTAGAAGGTGCCATAATTCAGCCAGCCATGGTGGCACACACCTGTAATCCCAGCACTCGGGAGGCAGAGGCAGGAGGATTGAAGCAAGTTCAAGGCTGCCAGGGACTACATAAGCAAGACCCTATCCTCGGAAAAGAAATAAAAACAAAAACTCAACCAAAACCCCAAAAGCCAAATAAAAAAAGGTGCCATAATTCCCCAAGCAATGTGTTCCTACATCTGACAATTCACAAATTCATACAAAGCTTACATCAAAATAATATTTTCTTTAACTTCTGCTTCAACCAGATAAACTTCAATTTTATAACTCAGATTAAGACACAAAATGTGTCTATGAAATCTTATCCCACAAAGAGCAATTTTGAGTTCTTTTAGATATTAAGTCACCAGTTTTATCACCCACCTGAACCATGGACTCGACTCTACCCTTACCCCTGCTTATTGTGGGTTGAACCAAGGACCTTCAGCATGCTAGGCAAACTCCACCAAGCTGTACTCCACCACTGAGCTGTACTTCCAGTCCCACCTCCTTTTCTTATTTTTTATTTTGAGACAGGGTCTTGCTAAGTTGTGCAGGCTTCCTCTGGCCTCAAACTTGTGATCCTCCTGCCTCAAGCCTCCTGGGTAGCTGGCATTACACGTGTGTACCATGGCACCCAGCTTGAACCCTGGATTTGGTTCTATCTAGTCCCTTAATTCGTGATACATCCCATTGCTTTTGCTGTTTTTATGTGTTAGTTTGGGTTGGGGTTTAACTCAGCTGGTAGAGTGCTTTCTCTGCATGCTCTGAGGTTCTGAGTTTGATCTGTTGAAATATAGATTTTAGGAAGAGGCAATAGTTCCAAAAGTGCTATTTAAGATAAAATAAAGCATTCTATGTAGGCAGTTACTGCTTTAAGTTTCTGGGGCTAGGATTGTAGCTCAGTGGTAGAGTACTTGCCCAAGATGTAAAAGGCCCTACATCCCATCCCCAGCACCACCTAAAATCACAAAAGTTTCTAACAATTCAGCTCTACATACTCAAATTTTGCAGAGCTTATTTCATAAAATTAAATCACACACTTCATTCCACAAATACGCTACACAGTTTTACTACACTTAATATTCTAAACATTTATGTTCCTAATTACTTGACCACATAAAAGCATAGAATACCGTAAGTTTTACTTTTTAAGAAAAAAAATTGTATTTATTACACTGTTTTTCATGATTCTGTATTACATTACAACTAAAATTCCCTAAAATCAGAAAACATGCATTTTTATATACCCTTCATTGCCCTACTAGCACTAAGCAAATATAGACTAATAGTAAGTTTTCTAATTACTAGATTCAAGGAACATCTTCAGTCTTGGTCTTAATTGAAAACTGCTGGATATCATCCTCATAGTACTTTATTAGAGCACTGAATTACTATGATGGTAGGACACTGTTATACCAAGTTCTGAATAACTATAGTTATCTAACTTCTCATGTCTCCTACTAGAATCTAAAATCTTGGAAAGTAGGCCTATTTTACTTATGACACATTTCCCATGCCAGTGCCTAAAATGGAAACTTGCAGGCACCATGTACCTAAAATATATTTTTGAAAAACAAATCCTAGTAGCTCCTTTTATATTTGTCTATTTTGAATCCTTTTCTAAAATTTTATTTCCCTTGTTATCCTCCTCATTTTGCTCTCATTTCTCCTCACAGAATGACACCAGGGTATAAAACCACCAAGTATGTTTCTCTACTACCTTTTTTAATTATCTAAAGACAGATCAGTGAGTCTTCTAGGCCTCCCATATTTGCCACTATTGATTTCTGGTCCTGCCTGCATACCTGATTTTCTTTAGAGTGCTGATCATATCATCCAGTGCCATGCGGTAAGCACTGATCACCACTGTTGGATGCATCTGTTGCTCTAGGAAGTGCTCAGCTACAGATAGCATTTCTCCTGCTGAAAAAAAGGACACAAGAATCACAGTAATGTAAGAACCAGAATATCAAACTGGGTGTGGTGGCACACAACTATAATCCTACCACTAGGGAGGCTGAGGCAGGAGGATCAATGAGAATTTGAAGCCAAGCTGGTCTACACAGTGAGTTCTAGGCCAGCCTGGGCCACAGAACGAGACCTTGTTTTAAAAGCAAACAAACAAAAACAAAAAAACCCTGCGTACCAAAATACAGGACAACTTCATTAAACTTCTTAAAAATACTATCTTATTTCCAAAAACAGATTCTTCCCAAATGTGCTAGTTGGCCATTTAATACTATTCCAAATTTTACACTTTGTATTAGCCCACTCATAAAACATCCTTGCTGGATATGTTTTAAAGGATCAAAGATTGATCAAGGGGTATACATATTTTCTTGGTCTTTCTTACTAAATATTTATTACCAGTTTCCAAAGAAAAAGGAAAAAAAAATTTTTTCCCCCAAATATTCTTAAGGTAGAAAAATACAAAAGGAAAACTGACTTATTACCCCAACACCTTAGGAGGCGGCCAAACTGCAGGATCTAAAAACAAAACAGACAAAACCTTAAGAATGCCCATAAAAATGTAAAAATTTCACCTTCTGGGTGAGGGATTATTAGTAAAATAGTCCCCTTCTTTTAAAATCTGTCTTTCATTTCGCATACACATGACCAAATCAACCCATAGATACACAAACACACAAGCTACTTTCTAAAAAAGTTTAAAGACGGCACACAATTATTTTTCTCAAAATGAAAAAAAGCATTTTGTACAGACTGCTTGTAAAGCCTACTTACCAACACTTTCAAAATGTACACAAATATGCCAAAGTACATATGTATACTCTTTATATTCTTATTAGTAATTAGAGTTCAACCTAATGAGTTTCATTGTTATTTCCACACACGCATATCATTGTACACTGCTCATGTTCACTTCCCCCAGTACCCTCATGACCCCTCCCTCCCACTAATCCCCTTCTTCCTCATCAAGGATCTCCTTTCTGCTTTTATGTCTTGTGTATGTGCACACACACACACACACACACACACACACTCTCACTCATTCACAATGTACATAGAGAGATTTTGCCTTTGAGCGCAAAAAGTGATATGCCTTAGTTTCCCCTATTACCCTTTTTTACTGCCTGTCCCCCTTTAATCCCTTCTCTCTTCCTACCAAGTCCCCTTCTACTTTTATGACCTGTATGTTAAAATATTGAATATATATCAAAATCTTGTTTTTGTTGTTAGTTGCCGTTGAGTTGGGTCCAACTCATAGCGACCCTATGTACAACAGAACAAAACACTCCCTGACACTGTGCCACGTCCGGCACTAGGTCAGTGTTTCTCTGCTATTGATATGGTTTTTGATAGCTGATAGTTTTTGGAATTGCTTTCAGAGTGGATTACCATGTCGTTCTCCCATTTTTGCAACACTCTACCAACCAAGCTAAACCCTAGCCCATACTGAAATCTAGCATCCACATATGAAAGAAAACGTGATGCTTGTCTTTCTGGGTCCATCTTATTTCACTTAAAATGATCTAGTCTAGTTCCATCCATTTTCCCGTAAATGCCATAATCTCACACTTTTTTATGGCTGAATAAAACTCTATGGTCATGTATACTCTTTATCATGTACTCAAAACATTTTAATTCAATGTTATTGTGGTTGTTAGGTGCTGTCAAGTCAGGTCCAACTCACAGGAACACTCAGGGCTTTCAATGGCTGATTGTTCCAAGACTGCTTCAGAAGTGGACTGTCACATCTTTCTCCTGGTTTTTGTGGCTCTGGGGATCAAACTAAGGGCCTCAGAGTGCAGAGCAGTGCTCAACCAACTGAACTAAGCCCAAGCCCCTTGAATTTAATTGTTGTTTTTGTTGTTAGGTGCTGTCAGTCAGGTCAGACTCATAGAAACCCTATGTACAGAATGAAACACTCCCCGATTCTGTGCCAGGCACATGATCTTATTTATGTTTAAGCGCATTGTTGCAGACACTGTGTCAATCCATCTAGTAGAGGGTTTTCCTTTTTTTTCATTGACCTGGCACTCTCCCAAACATGATGTCCTTCTCTGAGGATTGGTCCCTCCTGACTAAAGGGCCAAAATATGTAAGATGCAGTCTAGCCATCCTTGCTTCCAAGAAGCACTCTGGTTGCACTTCTCAGATGGATCTGTTGGTTCTTTTGGCAGTCATGGTATATTGAATATTTGTCTCTGGCACCATAATTCAAAAGCATCAATTCATCTCCTATCTTCTTTGTTCAATGTCCAGCTTTCACAACCATACGATGTGACTGAAAATACCATGGCATAAGTCAGGTGCACTTTCGTCTTCAATATGACATTTTTTTTTTTTTTTGGTGGTACTGGGAGTTAAACCCAGGGCTTTGTGCTTGCATGCTTTGCAAGTGCTGTACCACTGAGCTGCACCCTTGGCCCATTTTTTTCACTTTTTGAGATAGGATTTCACTAAATTATGCAGACTGCCTCTGGTTTCAAACTTGCGAGATCGTCCTGCCTCTGCCTCTTGAGTTGCTGGGATTACAGGCATGCGCTACAGTGGTGGGCTCCATATGTATACTTTTAAAAAGATGATAAACATTTCAAAACATGCCTGAATCAGATAAGTTAGAACAGGGTGTGTGTGTGTGTGTGTGTGTGTGTGTGTGTGTGTAAAACTAGGGGACTGAATCCAAGGCCTCATGCATACTAGGCAAGCACTCTACCATTGAGCTGGACCCTCAATCCCACCTTACTTCTTCTATTTTGAAACAGGGTCCTGCTAAATTATAATACACGCTATTTCCACCTCCTGAGTCACTGGGATTACAGGTGTATGCTACTGTGCCTGGAAAGATACACTTTGTTAAGGAACAGCCAGAAGATGTCTCCAGGGCTGGGGATATAGGTCAGTGGTACAAGTGCTCTTTATGTATAAGACACCATGTTCAATCCCCAGCAGCACCAAATCAAATAAAATAAAATAAAACAAAACAAACACCAAGGATAGTCAAGTTGTGTTCCCTACCCTTCTGCAATGCTGGAAGATCAAACAACCCACAGGCTCAGGCGTGCCAGATAAGTGCCCTATCATTGAGCCACATCCCCAGCCCTTTTTCCCTTTCTTAAGGCCACTACTTCTAAGATATCTACATTTATGAATATTTTATCTACTTATTATATACAAGTGATTCAATTTAGATTACCAGCCACAAAATTCGACCTGGTATCAAAAGCTCATCTTTTTTTTTTTTTTTTTTTGAGATAGCGCATCACTGCATAGCCAGACTAGCCTGGAACTTGCTATGTAGACGGAGCAGGCCTTGAACTTGTGACCCTCTCACCTGTCCTCCAAGTGCTGAGATTACAGGCATGTGCAACCTCACCTGGCCTGAAACATTTATTTTTAAAATTAAAAAACTGAGGCTATTTTCAAAAGTCCTCACCTCTCCTTAATTTTGTACTTCCCAGCCTCCAAAACTTTTGAGGAATAGATGTTGTTTAAATCCCTCTCCTCAAAAGATTTCATATCTGTGGATTTACTCACTTGGTAAAATTTATTTGTAGCCCCAAATCAATAATCATGGCATTTTTATGGTCATTCATAGATATGCACACAATGATGAAAAATTTGAATCATCCTATGACACTCTTAGGTGGTCAAGTAAGACCTTGTCTCTGTTCTCATTCTACAAAACAAGTATCCTTTTTGTAGTATATTGAGATGTTTTACACATTTTTGTGCTTTTTGTTGGTGATGTCATGATTTAAAAGGCTCTGAATTAAGTGCTGACTAGTGTCTTAAGTTTAAGAAGGCAATGATGTGCCTTACAGAGAAAATATTGTTAGGCATGCTTCATTTAGGCATGAGTTATACTGCTACTGGCTACAAACCTGTTAATGAATCAACTACATGTATTAAATAAAGTTTCTAAAAACACAGCTGGGTGTGGTGGTGCACATTTGTTGTCCCAATACTTGGGACACTGGAGAAATAGATCTAAAGTTCAAGGCCAGCCTGGGCTACATAGCTAGATCCTGTCTATAAACCAAAACAACATCCCCCCATACCCACAAAAACCCCACATATGATAAATCATATATTAATTGATGAAAACATTGTAACTGGAGGTTCACAGGAACACTACTCTGTATTACTCCCAGTAGTAATGGTTTAGTATTAATCACATCAGTATCTATGGTGACTTTATAATTTACCACGAATAGAGAATTGATATTTTATTTAACCAGATTTGCATAGCTCATACATATCATATACATTCAATAACTCATCCTGTTTGTATGTTTTGTACTCAACTGGAGAAAATACACAGAAAATTAGCAACAAGTTACTTAAAATATTTGCTATTAGTATATAGATAATAGAATTTGCTTCTTAAAATATAACAAACATTTTTCTAACTTTCCTTTTCAATTTCCTACTCTCCCCTTACCAAGAATAATTACTGATGTGGTCCCATCTCCAACCTCTTCATCCTGGGTCCGGCTAATTTCTATCATGGATTTGGCTGCTGGATGTTGCACTTGAATCTGTTAGAAAAATGCAGATCACCACTAATCAAGACTACTGAAAGACCTCTTCACTCGTTCTCCTTGGCTTTCATTCTTGAGCTTTTTGCTTCCACACATATTCCCTTTCCCTTTATTGTTTAACTATACCTTGAAGATTAAAAATAACCCCCCAAATATCTTAAGTAGACCACCTTCCCAAGTCTTTTTCTTTTTGGGAAAAGAGGATCATGAGAATTCAACTATTAAAGTTTCTTGAGGACAGAACAGTATCTTTTGACTTATGTACTACAAGTACCACTGCGGCTGAAATTGTGTCCTCTGAAAAGATAAGTGGGGACTATGAATGTAACTTTATTTGGAAAGAGAGTCTTTGTAGATGTACTTGTGTTAAGATATGGTCATACTACTTTAGCATGAGTCCCAAATCCAATGTGGTCTGTGATAAGACACACGCAATAATAATGCCACATGATAAGTGAGGTGGAGATTCTCAGTTTACAAAAGCCATGTAATACTGAAAACTTTCAGAAACTAGAAGAGACAGTTCTTCACTACAGCCTTCAAGAACAGGGCCCTGCTGATACCGAGATTTTAAATTTTTAGCCTCAGTTTATGAAAAAGTTTCTAGTCTTTTCTTTTATTGGGGGGGCCCCACTGGAGACTGAATCCAGGTCCTTGCACATGCTAAGCATGCACTCTTTCAAAGAGCTACATCCCTAGCACCCCGTTTGTCATTTTTAAGCCAATCAGCTTTTAGTAATTTGTACAGTAGCCCTGAGGAATTGATCATAATACAGATGATGACAAAAAAATGCATACATATTTTAAGAACGAAAAAACTGTATAAAAGTTGTAATACTCAGTATGTACTAATAACAAAAGATGAATACAAGTCATGTTTTGACTTCTACAATTCCAAGAGGTACTCAAAGTGATTATGATAGCAGAAGCAGCAAGACTTGCTGCTAGAGGCCTCCAGGATCTTCCCTTATGCACATCACACAGTACCATGTGGCTAAAACTTATCAGGAATGGATATAACTGTTAGACGTATTGTAGTTTCTATTGCATACTTGTGCCACCACTGTTGTTGTACTTCCACAATGTCCTCAAGTTTTAAATACCATTCAAAATGGTCTTATGCTCTCTGAACAAGAACCATGCTTTCACTGTTTTGACTATCCTACATGCTGCATAGTGGCACTATTTGATTTATGCTATCTTCTGAATGAACACCACAGTACACACCGCTACTGTAATTCAATTCAACTTCGAAAAGTACCAGTAATATATAGATAACATCTGTTAAATGTATATACAATTTTTTGGCACCCCAGTATATCTTAATGGGACTTTTGTATTTAGAAAGCAAAGGTAAAAACAAACACATACCTCTCGAAGAATGGCATTGCCATCATTGGTCATCACGATGCCTCCCATTGGGTCCAAAAGCATCTAAAACAAAAGCAAACTAAATGTCCTAGGTAACAAAAAGGAAAAATCCGTAGTCTAAGAGTTTCAATAAGAGATAAGCCTACCTTCATCATAGACTTGGGTCCCAAACATGTTCGGATGATATCTGCAATAGTCTAATGGAAAGGAACAGAAGATATGTAAGCACAAAAAAACAGTATGAGTGTGATGAAAAGCAACCTGCAAGAGCTGACGTTTTAACAATGACACCTTTAAAAGTGGGGCTGAAGCTATTTCAGTTATAACAAGAAATGACTTTTCACAAGAAAAAAGGGGAAATACCTCCTAAAGATTCAGTTTCCCAACAGTTCAATCTCAGTATTTCTTTCCATAACAGTACCTTCCATACCACCATAAGACAGATCTTGGATCACTTCACTACTTCATTCAAAAGAAATTTACTGAACACCTATGTACCATCTACAGTGGGCACGAGGAATACAAAGGGAATCAATACAGTCTTTCTCCTCCAGTAACCCAAGCTAGTATGGCAGACAAAGACAAACAGAATATTGTAAAACATACGTTACTGCTGTTGTTAGGTGCCATCAAGTCGAGTCTGACTCATAGCAACTCTATGCATAATAGAATGAAACACTCCCAGACACTGCACTGTGCCCTGTACTGTGTCAGTGCTTCTCTGCTATTCATAGGGTTGCTAGGTCCTTCTCCCATTTTGACTGTACAGGGGATCCAACCCAGGGCCTTAGAAAGCACAGAGCAGCACTCTACCAACTGAGCTAAACCCCATCCCATATAACAATACAATTATGCACTGGTTAATATGAGATCATTAGGCCTACCCGCGTTGGAGGGGTAGGGTTTCCTTCCCTATACCACCACCAGGGAAGTATCCTTAAAGAAGGGAAGTAAACTATTCCTCTTTGTACACTCTAGGTCTCAATAAATAGGAAGCTTACTTCTACAAACAAATACAGAAATACTAAAGAGGACAGCTGAAGGCAAACTAATATAAACACTTGAAAGATAGGCTACCTTAGCAGCATTGATATTTCCAGATTGAACTTTTCTTCCAGATTCACGCTTTGTATTCTGACCTAAAATAGATAAAAACAAAAGTCAACAGCCCAGGCTTGACCCATGGTACACAAGCCATTTATTATCCAACTTTTGCAAATAAAAACACACACTTTTCAGTGTATAAAAAAGCTTATGCAACTATGTACTTTAAATATGTGCAGCTTGCACCCACCTCAAGAAACTTAAAAAAATAAATATACTATATATTTGTGAATATTATTTTCACTTTTTCAGCTGGGCGCAGTGGCGCATGCCTGTAATTCATCGGCTTGGGAGGCGGAGGCAGAGGATCTCAAGTTCAAGACCAGACACAGTCTGTGTAACTTAGTGAGACCCTGTCTCAAAAAGTAAAAAGGGCTGAGGGTGCACCTCAGTGGTCCAGCACTTGCAGAGCATGCAAGCGCGAGGCCCTGGGTTCAACCCCTAGTACCACAAAAATCTCACTTTTTCAACATTTTTAGAGGGCTACAAACCCAGATGCAGATTAGAATCAAACGTAAATTGGATTTGTGGTGGAGAGCTGGGAGCAATTCTAATCCTCATCTGATTTTATAGCCCTCTAGACTATTCAAAGATACAGATTAGATTTAAGAACATATGGTATATACTTACAACCATTCACTTCTATTTCAACCTCCAGTATACTAAAATAAACCATAGAGTTTCAACTTTGGAATCTTGGTCAACACTTTGCCTTTAAACATTCATGTATTTACAGCAGGGATGTATAACCTGAGATCTATGAATGGACCTCAGCGGGATATTGAACTAACTCCCCACAATTATGTGAGAAAATGACACAGTGTGTTTTTTTTTTCTTTTTTTCTAGGAAGAAGATCCATACATATCATTGTGATTCTCAAAGGACTAATGACCTTAAGAAAGTACCAACCATTGCTTTATGTAAACAGAAGCATTTAGCGGTTCATATTGGGTTCATGTTGGGGTGATCATACTGCCAGTCCAAGTGTAATTACAGATAGAGCCTCAGTGCATGCTGTGGAATGAGGACACACTCTTCTGAAATATCCCAGTTTGCAAGGTGTACATATACTTGAATGTAATAAGAATGACTCATAACCATTTGCTATTAGTAAGAACTGGCTATTTAATAGGAGCATAATCAGTTATTGTTGCTAATGCCTTCCAGAGATTGATGCAGACCCTAAAAGAGCTTTACAAATGCACCATTCACCATAGGGCCCTGCTGTTGTTAGGTGCCACTGAGTTGGATCTGACTCATAGTGATCCTATGTACAACAGAATGAAACTATCCCAACACTGTGCCATGCACACAATCTTTTTATGTTTGAGTCCAATGTTGTAGCCACTATGTTTCTTCTATTTGAGTTGTGCCTCATAAGCAAAAGGAGGTCCCGGGGCTTTACTCCAATTCAGTCATTAAGGTTGACTCTACTTTGTAGAGGCAACTCTTCCCCAGTCATTTCTTGAATGCCTTCCAGCCTGGGGAGCGAGGGGGTGGGGGGTTAATTTCCAACACTATTATTTGACAGTGCTTCTCTGCTACTCATAGGGTTTTCAATAGCTAATTGTTTCAGAAGTACTTTGCTGAGTCCTTCTCCCTAGTCTGTCTTAGTCTGGAAGCTCAGCTGAAACCTGTACACCATGGGTGGCACTACACACAGCCCCCACAGCACAATAACTGACAGACACGTGGGGGAGGACCCTGTTATAATCAAACCAACATAATGCTAATTTTTCTCCCCTCTCCAATTATACATTCCTCTATAACTTATGTCTGTAAATCTTTCAGTCTAGGTCCATCAAATCTTAACACTTACTACAACACTCAGGGTTTACATTTCTACCTCAGACAATGTTAACCAAAAACCTGCAAGGACCTACAATTCATTAGGAAGAATAGATTTTGCCCCCAAAGTGAAGTGAATTTTTTCCTTAAATGCTGTTTTTCAGATGTAGGTGAAAACCTTAGTCCTGCAGATGGAGTACACACAGAATGGAAACAGACCAAGAGAAGACAATGGAAGTGGTGCTCATTGTTCCTCAAAAGAAAAGAAAACCAGTAGAGAAATTGGGGGAAACTTAATTGGCTAGTGGTAAAGACTACATTCAAGCTCAGTGAGGAAAGCCGAGTTACTTAAGGAACGCGGGCTGCTAAATTACTACCGAAAAGAAACGCAGACCACAAATGCCACTTGCAATCTCTCAGACTCTTAAGCATCTTACCTACTTAACTCACAATTTTTCGAAGAAGTACTACCAATCCCATAACAGACGGAAGAACTTAAATTAATCAATTTGTGCGATACCACGCCGCTACTAAGGGATAGGCAAATGATAGAAAGCTAGGCTTAACTTTAAGAACCTTTACTTATTCAGCTATACCCTGGAAATCGTGCTGGAAAGGATGCAAGGGCGTGGAGGGTGGTGGTGGCCGAGAAAGAGAAAACTGGGTGGGAAAGCTTCCCGACACTAGCACATGTAAAGACAAGGGACTCGACGAGGGGAAAGTCAATTTGTGAAAGAAGAATACGTGAAGGCAAGACAGAAAGGTGGAAGGACTTTTCAAAACCAGACCATCACTAGGGGGCTCGGTAGCCGGGTCATGGAGGGACGGTACTGGGCCAACACTGAAAAGTATGGAAAGAAGGGCGCGAGAAGGGGGTCCCTTTCCCGGGCTTTCCCAGAACTCACTGAGCACGAGCACTGGACGGTGGCCCATCATGGCGGCGCGATGCAGAACCGGGTACCCTGACCAGGGGGAACCTGCAGAACCTTCTGGAGAGAGAGAACCAGACAGAAGATCAGAAAACGTTGCCTCCTCAAGGTTGACACTTAAACGTGCTACTCCCCAAGTCGCTGCCAATCATTACAGCCACTTCATTGATTGACACGAAAACAGACCAATCACCAGTATTATCCCCGCCCTCTACGCAAGAACGGCAGGGCAAGTTAGATAGAGAGCGCGCAGTGATGGAGAGGGAGAACACAGGCGCTTGCGCAATAGGGTGGCCGCTCCCGGCCGCGTGCCGGGCGAACGTCGGCGCAAGCGCCGAAGCTTAGGCCGTTGGCCCGCACGCGATTACGCAAGGCGTATCAACTCTAGGGTGGGAGCTGGGGTTGGGTTTCGATTAATGCTGCGAGTGAGGTCGTGAAACCTTTTGTTGTCCATTGGCTCCTATCAGATCGTCAAGAAAGTCAAGGAAGGCATGACAGTTTCCACTTTTATTACATCCGTAACAACAGGGAGGAATAGAGGGGCGAGATTTAAGCGGCAGCTGAAGAAAGATCTGGCCGGTTTGATGCTGGGTGAAGTGGAAGTTGTAGTCCTGTGGGGCAGGGCTGGGCGGCAACAATCCTTTTCTTCCGGGCCCTGTGGGAGTTGTTTTACCAGCTCTGGACTTGTTGCTGTGTGGCGCTCTTCCCCTTCTCAAGCAAACACTTTTCTACTGAGGCTGTAGGCGGAATTGGAGGGTGGGGGCTTACATTTTCCCTGAGTTATCCTACCCAAATATTTTCTCAGGTATTTCCTGTAGTACTTCTGTTAATGAAGTTTTAGGGCAAATCTCCTGCTCCAGTTCTGGGAGTCCCAACAGACCAGGTTTGGTCACCTGTCCCATATACGCCACCTAAATAGATGAATAATGGTGAGAAGCAGAGAAGGATTTAATCAGTGTGCACGTTGAGAAGAGGAAGAGATAAAGAAGTCTAGTGACCCAAAGTCCATCTCTGGGTTACTGACATGAGTTTTAGGTTTAAGTAAAGGAATAATTAGGGCAAGGACCAAGAAGTATGCATAATTACACAGTCTTGGTTAGAGAGTGATCTGGTTGATCATGATTTTAGCTCCGGTTCTGTAAGGTGGTCTGAAGAAGTTGTTATTGCTGCCATTGCTTGAGGGGAGCAGCTGTTTCTCACAAGATGATTATTCCTGCGCTGGGGTGCAACCTTGCCCTTAGAGATAATTATCCCCATTTTGGGGTGGTCTGGCCTTCCAGGCTCACCACTGCTTGGGGGTAGTTTCAGTCCCTGATCATAGGGATGTTTATGTTTATCAAGTAGTCCTGTTTATCAATTAGTTTATCAATTAGTCCTGTTTATCAAGATGTTTATCAATTAGTCCTGTTCTTCCTGGAATCCAAGGTAACTGCAGGAGAAGGTGACTCAAGAGGAAGCATTAAGAGACAAAATAGAAGCCAGGCGCGGTTTCACAGGCTGTAATCCCAGCGACTCAGGAGGCAAAGGCAGGAGGATCACAAGTTCGAGACCAGAGGCAGTCTGCCTAATTTAGCGAGACCTTGTCTCAAAACAAAACAAAACAAAACAAAAAAACCCACACCATATATATGTATGTGTGTGTGTGTGTGTGTGTGTGTGTGTGTGTGTATATATATATATATATATAGAGAGAGAGAGAGACAGAGAGACAGAGAGACAGAGAGAGAGAGAGAGAGAGAGAGAGAGAGAATGGGCTGGAGGTGCAGCTTAGTGATACAGCACTTGCAAAAGCATGCAAGCATGAGGCCCTGAGTTCAACCCCCAGTAACAACACACACACAGACGAGAGAGAGAGAGAGAGAGAGAGAGAGACAGACAGACAGACACAAAATAGAGCCAGAAAGGGACAAAATGGAGTTAGATCAGTGACCAGTGTCCTCCTTCACTTTTAGTTACCTTGCAGGCCCAAGAAAGGAATCGATGTTGTTTTAGGAAAAGCAATTTCTACATGCCTATATTATTTTGAGATTTTCTTCTCCCACACCCATCCTTCTCCCTCATCACTAAGCCTCATGTCAATCAGAGATGATAGGGAGCCAGAATTTTTTTTTCCAGTGCTGGGGGTAAAACCCAGGGCCTTGCACTTGCATGCTTTGAAAGTGCTGTGCCACTGAGCTGCACACCCAGCCCATTATTATTATTATTATTATTATTATTATTATTATTGTTATTACTCTTTTGAGACAGGGTCTCCCTAAATTACGCAGGCTGCCTCTGGTCTTGAACTTGTGATCCTCCTGCCTCTGCCTCCTGCGTCTCTGGGATTACAGGTGTGCGCCACCGTGCCTGGCCAGAATTTTTAAAAATACCACATTGGATAAGAAAAAGATTGATACTGAAGAAATTAAACACGTAAGAGTATGAAGAGTAACTGCATGTGTGTTAAGACACTTCTCTTTTTCCCCTAGTACTGGGGGTTAAACCAAGGGCCTTGCACATGTTAGGCAAATGCTCCACCACTGAACTGCAACAACAGCCCAATTTTAATTTCTTATTTTGAGACAGAATCTTGCTAAGTGGCACAGGCTGCCTCTAGCCTCGAACTTGTGATCCTCCTGCCTTAGCCTCCCAAGTCACTGGAATTACAGGTGTACACCAAGGTGCCCAACTTGTAAGACGTTCTTAAGGTTTGGATTTGGTCTGATTTATTCACAGAAAAAGTAAACAATAATCATTGAAATAACTTTCCAGTGAAGGGAATGTGAAAGAATGAACAGTTCAAGTATAGTCACTTTGATGGGCATGGTGGCACATACCTGTAATCCCAGCATTCAGGAAGCTGAGGCAGGAGGATCAACATGACTTCAAGGCCAGTCTGGTTTACATAGTGAGTTCCAGGCCAGCCTGGACTACATGGTGAGACCCTGTTTCAAAGAAAAAAAAAGGAACAATCACTTATATTTGGCATGGGACTTTCACACTTTTTTAAATTGCAGGAAGAAAATTTAAGAAATTGTCAATAGTAAAAACATCATGAGTTGTTTGATTTTGTGACACTCTGATTCTTTTCCAGGCACCACAGCTATTGGGGTTCAGATGGAGCAGCAGCACAGTAGTCATCCTACCAACAGAAAAGGTGTGTATTGAAGGCCCTGTTTCTCCTCCCTCAAAAGCCTGACCACCTTAATTGCTCAGCATTTTGGGAAATGATACTAGTATGATACTAGTATGTATGTTTTTACCTGTTACTTGGTTAACTGGGAAGTGTTTGTGTTTTCTGCATTCCCCACTAAAGGCAGCATTGCTGCATTCCCACTGCTTAGAACCGAATCTGTTAAATTGAAGTGGTCAGTAATTACTTATTGAATGAATTTATTCTTCCTTTGTATCAAGCCTCTTAATACTTAGAACAGCCAGATGCAGTGGCTCATACCTGTGATCCCAGAAGCTCCAGAGGCGGAGGCAAGAGGATTGCAGATTCGAGGCTAGAAGCAGCCTGCATAACTGAGACCCTGTCTCAAGATAAAAAAATTTTTTAAATGGGCTGGCATTGCACCCCATTGGTAGAGCACTTGCAAAGTATGTGCAAACCCCCAAGTTCAACTCATAAGTAGGAAAAAAAAAAAAAAAAACCCAAAACACCTTAGAACAAGTTGTGTGTACCAGGATCTCAGAAGACATGATGTTAACTGGAGTGAACAGATATTCAGTTTGAGTGGGACAATCTCACTGGTGGTGAGCAATGTGCCTGAGGCCATCTGAGCCTATTCACTTAAATCTTGATGGAGTCAATTACTTTATCTATGCCTTAGCTTGGACATAAATTAACTAGCTCTTTTTACAGAGTATGTAAAGGTAAAGAGTGTGACTTTGGAGTTTTACAGGCCCAGATTTAATTCCAACACTGCCACATGCTAATTGTGGAATCCCAAAGAAGTTTCTTAAGTTTACTCAGATAAAATGTTGATACGACTACCTACTTCCTAGGGTCATTATAAAATATCAGAGAATGTATTGTCAGAGACAGTACCTTTAACTATTTTTCTCTGTTCTGCCTTTTTTTCTTGCTCCCTAATCTCATCCTCTGTTATACATTCTTTAGTCAGAAATATGGTTCCTTGAATAAAGATTGTGTGTAAAGTGTTCTTCAAGCCTTACAACCTGTGGGGCATCGCCCTGCCACTGGACTCGCTCCAGCCGTGAATGGGAACCAGCCGCCGAGGACCCGCTGTCTGGTGAGGGGGAGCTGAGCACCCAAGATCCACACCGCCTGGAAAGGAGGCTTATGCCCGTGGCTGCTCTGAGAAGCCTTGAGAAAGGCAGGCTCAGAGGCTTATGCTCACCACGGCTTCTTGCTTCTTGCTTCTTGCTTCTTTCTTCCCAGAGAAGATGCGGACTACAAGTGCTCTGCTCCTACAGCTCTTTATTGTTTCGTCTGTCCCAGTCGATGGAATGGACCCAGACTGCTCTGTGTACTGTCCTTATATACTCTCCAGGGACTAGCCGGGGACCAGTCAGAGGCAGTCATCTCATACGGGTTTTGGCCAATCAGGGGGGAATATGCAAATTTGGGTTTGTAAAAGGACCAATTGGGGGAGGCTCCTGAATGGTCCAATCAGGAGCCATTTGGTGGTTTGGAAATAGCCAATCAGTGTCGAGGGGTCTGAGGAAAGGGATTGGACACCAGTGCCATCTTTAGAAGCTTAACACCCAGGGGTTCCCAGATGTAGGGCAAAGGTTACAGCCTAGGAACAAGCCTCAGACCTCCAAGTGGGCCTAGATAGGCCTCAGGGCAAACTGCCTTTCTAGGCAGTACCCTACAACAACCATGTAGGAAACATATCCTCATGTGCCCAGGAAGGGCTCAGGTGACTTGCAAGAACGTTTGCATTGAAATTAACACATTTTTCAAATGATGAGAAGAATCTTAACACTGGAGTTTCTACTTCTGTCTCCTTTCCACTGCATGAGCCGTCAAATGATCAATGACTCTGGAACAGGAGGGAGGGGAAGATGGAGGATGTACATTTGTGTTTGGAAAACCACAACCCACTGGAAAAGCCACAGACAAGCAAACATTTACCTCACCAAGAGCCACTCTCAGGGAGCATAACAAACTTCTGTTTTCTTTCTTTCTTTCTTCTTTTGAAATAAAGTTAGAGTTTATTTGGCACAGGCATTAGAATAAGTGCAGGCACTCAGAAAATGAGGTGCATTAAAAGAGAATCATAGTACATGTCCAACACAGGGACATGGGCTTCTCAAGAGAGAGAGGATCCCAGATTTCCATTTTCAGAGGCTTGGTAACAAAAAGCACCTCAGCCTGGCACCCATATATGAGCATGTTTTTCTTTTCCCAGGGCATTCCTTCAGTGGCGCTTTGCATAAAGGACAAGAATAAGATATCTTTTATACAACTTGCTGGTCACACCTCTGCCCCTGGAGATTGAATCCAGGCCCTTATACATGCTAGGCTAGGGTTGTACCACTGAACTCTACCCCTAGCCATATATATATATGTTTATGTATTTTTTTTCCCACCCCCTGGTACTAGGGGTTGAACCCAGGGCCTTGTGCTTGCATGCTTTGCAAGTGCTGGACCACTGAACTGCATGTCCAGCCTTTTTTTTTTTTACTTTTTGAGACAGGGTCTTGCTAAATTACTCAGACTGCCTCTGGTATCAAACTTGCAATGCTCCTGTCTCTGCCTCCTGAGTCAATGGGATTACAGGCATGTGCCACTGCACCTGGCTTCACTCTATCTTTTCTTGATCTCCATCTTTTTAAATGATATTAGCTTACTAACTCCTCAATGACCAAAGCACTTTCATTCTTTCTTTCCTGGTCCTAGTTCTGTCTTCCCATCCATTTCACATCTGTCTTTCCATCCATTTCACATTTCCTTTTCAGCTTTCAGCCTCCCAAGGAAGATTTAATCAAAGATCCTGTTTTCTCTCAGGGTTTTTTTTTTTTTTTTTCCCCTTACCATGGAGAGCTAACTTCTTCTTGGCAGCTGCTTCATCCCCTTTTTGTGACTAGCCTGGCAATTTGACTTTCCACTCAAACTCAGTGCCATCTTTTATTTTTCTAGGCATTTCTATTTGGATTTTCTTTTCCCACCTTGGGCTGGGGTTTAACTCAGTTGGTAAAATGCTTGCTCTGCATGCTCTGTGTCCCTGGGTTCAATCTCCAGCACCATAAAAATGGGAGAAGGATCTGGCAACCCACTCCTGAAACAATCAGCCATCAAAAACCCTATGAGTAGCAGAGAAGCACTGACATAGTGCTGGGCATGGCACAGTGTTGGGGAATGTTTCATTCTGTTGTACGTAGGGTCACTAATGAATTGGACTCAACACCTAAGAACAACAAATTCTCACCTCAGAATTTAACATATCTAAAATATCATTATGATAATCTGACAGAACCCTAATCCAAATTGCATTGAGTACAAAAGGTAACTTAGGGGTTTGTGTGGTTGAGAGGGATACTAGAAAGCTCACAGAATAGGCGAAGATCTGCAAAAACCAGGGTGTCAGAGACTGGAACTGGGGATTCAATACCTGTTGTATATGTTTATCCATCTGTCTGTCTTTCCTTCTCTTATCTCTAATCTTACTTGTATCCACTTCTCATGGTATGCTTGCCAAATTCAGTAGCTTCCATTAGACCCAACTTTACATCTTCCCAGCATAGCAAATGAGAAGGAAAAAAGCTTCTTTGACACAGAATCCATATGTTGATCACAAGGTATGGCAGTGACCCAATTTACCTCATGTGCTTACCAGCTGATAATCATAGCTGCTAAGGGGAATGAGATACCAGAATTGTCCTGTATTGGCTCACATATCCGTCATCAACAGGGAGAAGAGCTTAACTGCCATCTCACCAATATGGCTGGAACTTGGGGAAAAAATAGTTTTGCAGAGGAAGATAGACAAAATAACAAATGTCTATGACATAGCTCATCACCTCCTACAAATTAGTTTTATTTCCCGTAACTTAACTATTTTTGCCAAGGGTAATCTATTTACCCATTTAAGAATTTCTTCCAGGTGGAGAGTGGTGTCTCACACCTGTAATCCCAGCAACTCGGGAGGCGGAGGCAGGAGGATCACAGATTTGTGGGCAGAGGCAGCCTGTGTAACTTAGTGAGAACCTATCTCAAAATACAAAATAAAAAATGGGCTGGGGTGCACACCAGTGGTAGAGCACTTGCAAAGTATGTATGAAGCTTTGGGTTCAACCCCCAAGTACTGGAAAAAAAGAAAAAAGAAAATCTCTCCCATGTCCAACTCATTGTGTTTAATATTTATAGATTAATCAAAGTACCATTTTAAAGTAGGGCATGGTGGTACATGTCTGGGCTACACAGACCCTCTCTATAAAAACAAGCAAACAGCAATGGTAACAACAAAACATAAAGGCAAAAAAAAATTTTTTTTTAATCCTATGTTTTAATCTTAAAAGGCTAAGTAGTTTTGTGTTCAAGAGAAACCCTAGACATCTCAGATTTGCTAATGTAAAGAGGCTTCCATGGTCAGTCCTGCCTTCCCACTTTCCCTGCACCTTATTCTGGCCATTTTCCCAGGGCTCCTCCCCATTCCAGCCATATTCTTGCTTCCTTGCCTTTGTTTGTTCATGCCATCCTTTTTTTTTTTTTTTTTTTTTTTTTCACTTTAAATATCTTTTCTACTCATCAAAAGCTTCCCAAATTTTTAAGGTCCAATAAATGCTACCTGCATGGAGCCTTCTCTGATTATTGTACTCATATTTATTTCTTCCCTTTTTTTGAAACATTCATTTTTACATTTAATTATATAATTAAACTGTGCATGGTGGCAAATGCCTATAATCCCAGTTAATTGGGAAGCAGAGGCAGGAGGATCACAAATTTGAGGCTAGAGGCAGCCTACATAATTTAGCAAGACACTGTTCAAGATAAAAAATTATTTTTAAAAAAGGGGGTAGAGATGTAGCTCAATGGTAGAGTGCTTGCAAAGTATGCATGAGGCCCTGGGTGGAGCCCCGTAGTACCACTAAAAAAAAAAAAAATTCACATACTTAGTATAACTAATAGATAAAAGGCCTTATTTTCACCCAGACAGTCAAGCTCATTCTTTATATCCTTGTGGTGTTTTACCTGCTTCTGATCTTTCTCCCCAAGTAGATAATAAGCACCTATGAAACCATCTCTTACATATATGTATTTTTTTTGAGACAGGGACTCACTGTGTAGACAGTCGGCCTTGAACTCAACGTTGATCCTCCTGCCTCAGCCTCCCAAATGCTGGTATTACAGCCATGTGGCACCATGTCTGGCTCTCTTATCTTATATAGCTCTAGCACCTAGTACAATAATAAGCGTGTGTTGTTGTTGTTGTTGTTGTTAGGTGCCGTCGAGTTGGTATCCAGCTCATAGCAACCCTCTGTACAACAGGGGAAACACTATTGTCAGTGCTTCTCTGCTGTTCATAGGATTTTCAATGGCAGATTGATTTTTGGGAGGGGGTTGCCAGGTCCTTCTCCCAAGCCTACAGCTTCTGGTGTTCCCAGGCGGTCTCTCATCCAGGTACTAACCAGGCCCCACCCTGCTTAGCTTCTGAGATCTGACGGGATTGGATGCCACAGGGCTACAGCTGCAGGCGCTAAAAGCGGGTAGTATATGTTAATTTTAAAATGTAAGTAAATTAGGTTTTAGCTTATTCTATCTCTGCCTATAGCCATACCACTGTGGCAGCCCATCCCATCAGATCTTGGAAGCTAAGCAGGGTCAGGCCTAGTTAGCATTTGGATTGGGAGACCACCTGGGAACAGCAGGCGCCATAAGCTTGGAAGAAGGACCTGGCAACCCACTCCAAAAAACAATCAGCCATTGAAAACACTATGAATAGCAGGGAAGCACTAACAACTGTTATACGTAGGGTGGCTATAAGTTGGGACACCGACTTAATGGCACCTAACAACAACATTCCTGCGTGGTTTCCTTTTATCCCACTATGGTTTTTTTTTTAATTTATTTTCTTCATCTTTCTGATATATAAGGTATTCAGGGAAGGGAATATCATAGACATTCTTTCACAGATCAGGTGCCAGGATCTAATTAAAAGGTGATACCTCCTGGTGTGGTAGCACACACCTGTAATACAAGGACTTGGGAGCCTAAAGCAGGAGGATCAAAAGTTCAAGGCAGTATGGGCTACATAGCAGAACCCTATCTCAAAAAGAAAAGAAAAAAAAAGAAAAGAGCCGTCCGTAGTAGCACACGACCGTAATCCCAGGGACTAAGGAGGTGGAGGAAGAAGGATCATAGGTTTGAGGCCAGAGACAGTCTGCATAATTTAGCAAGACTCTCAAAAATAAAAAATAAAAAAAAAGTAAAAAAATGGGCTGGGGGTGTAACTCAGTGGGAGAGCACTTGCAAGGCATGGGTGAGGCCTTGGATTCAACCCCCAGTACTGGAAGAAAAAAAAGAAGGAAAGAAAGAAAAGAAAGAAACAGACTGTCCATTGTTGGAATGAGCTTTGATTTAGTTTCCTCTGATTTTGTTCTAGCCAAGGAGGGAGGTAATGCTGTGCCTCTTTGTCAAGCAAAACTCTCCCCCAGTTATATTAATCTGCAAGCAAATTCCCCACCAGGCACTTCCCTGAACATCCAGACAACAAAGCTGCCCTCAGGTAAGGATGCAGGGATTGTTGTTGTTGTTAGGTGCCATCGAGTCAGTATCCGACTCATAGTCATGATACTGTTTCGGGATTGCCTTGGGAGTGGATTGCCAGGTCCTTCTCCCATTTTTGGGGTGCTGGGAATTGAACTAGGGACCTCAGAGACTGCAGCTCAACGCTCTACCAACTGAGCTAAATCCCAGCCCAGGCTGTAGGGAAGGTTTCCCAAATACACTCAGCAGAGAGAGAAGTTGCAGGGAGGAGGTGACCTAAGCTTTCTCCTGTTGGTCTAGTGCCGATTCTGTCGAAGCACCTCTAGATTTTTCAATTTCACTGTAGCTTGTTGATTATTTTGTTCTCCTGATTTCATTTTCTTTTCTGTTCTGCCAGTTTGTGTTGTTTCTTTACTTATTAGCACCTTTACTAGACTAGGCAAAAATGAAATGAAAATCTTAACTGCTTGCTAGTCATGTTAGTTAAATGGTACCCAGGGAAGGAAATAGCAACTATTTACCTCAGTCTCAGTTTCTTTGAATTTCCGTAATTCATCTTTCCCTGGGGAAGTCAGTGAATATTTGAAATATCTATGGGGAGCCCAACACTAGACAGTCATAACCCCTGTTTGGGGGACCTCAGAATCTGACAAAGAAGTCAAGACAAATATACAAACCACAGATAATATAATTACCAAGATTAGCTAAGAACTGCCCGTGTATAATATAGTCAAACATTTTTAAAAATAAGCTGATCCATCAAGAAGAGTTGGGGTTAGACAACAGAAAGGTCTTTGTTGTTAGGTGATGTCGAGTTGGGTTCAACTCAAAGCAACCCTATGTATAACAGACCACAAACACTACCTGACACTGTGCCATACACATGATCTTTTTTATGTTTGAGCCCATGGTTGCAGTCACCATGTCTCTTCTTATTTTGAGTCATGCCATATTAGCAAATGGAAGATCTTTAGGTCCCTGGTAATGAGGTGCCATGTCACATAAGAGGAGGAGGCTGAGGTATCCCCTGAGCTCTTGAAAGGGAAGTTAGGTCTCACTGTCACTTATCAAATATTCATTAAACTTATTTCCAGGTGCTCTTCTAGGTGTTGGGGATATAGCAGTAAACAAATCAGACAGAAGTCCTTGCCTTCCTTTTCGGAGAGGGACTTAAGACCAAAATAATTAATTACAAAATATGCCATATGACCATAAGTATTATGGAAAAAATAAAACAAGGGTGAGGAGGGAATGAGTTCCAGTGATTGGTTTCAAATTAAAACAATATAGCCAGGTAAGCCTCATTGAGAAGGTGATAGCTGAGCAAAAGTGTGTCTGGTTTGGGTTGTGCCTGAGAAGATTGAATCCAGGGCCTCACACATGCCAGGCAAGTGCTCTGCCGCTGAATTGTACCCCTCTCACCTTTTAAATATTGTTTTATTTTGAGACAAGTTTTCACTCAATTGCATAGGCTGCCTCTGGCCTCGAACTCATGACCCTCCTGCTTCAGCCTCCCAAATTGCTGTGGTTACAGCCATGCACCAAACCACCCTGCTTAGAGAAGGCATCTTACTGAAACTCTTTCAACCTCAGTACAATTGCAAAATCTTTCTCCTTTGTCTCTTTGTTCTTTCAGGAGTTGACCGCAAGCCCAAGGAATGCCTAGGACTCCTGGAATGTATGTATGCCAATCTCCAGCTCCAGACCCAGCTTGCCCAACAACAGATGGCTATTTTAGAAAACTTAGAAGCATCCATGTCCCAAGTGGCTCCTGAGAGGAGGGAAAACAAGAACTCTTCTCTCCCAGCCTTATCTCATAATCTGTTGTTAAATCACCTGCCCCAATTCCATAAATGAATTGTGGAACAAAGATAATTGTGTATGTTTTTTCCCTCTCCTTTTCCAGTATGCCATTGGTGAAATCTTGGCATGTGTATTCTGTGTGTGTGTGTGTGTGTATGTGTGTGTGTGGTATTGATGTGTGAGCTGAGGATTAAATCCAAGGCCTTGTGCATGCTAAGCACATGTTCTACCACTGAGCTATACTCCCAAACTCTGGGCATGTATATTCTATATATAGTTAGTTTACTCACAAGTTCATAATAAGTGTTTATTAAGTGCAAATTATTGTTCAAGACACTTGGGAATACATATTAGAGAAGAGACAGTTTGTGGTTTATCTGACATGTTTGTCTTATCTGACATGTTAGGCAATAAATAGCCACAAATTGTCTTTCATTGTAAAATTGAATGGTGTTCTGAGGGAGAATTGGGTTAAAAAGATAACATTGGGTGTTACTAGGATACAACTGGACAAATCTTGGACTCTTAATGAAGAGAGTAACCTTATGATGCCACTTGGAATGAGGAAGAGATTGAATGGCGTGGACAAATAACGGTAGTTCCTTGGCAGGAAGTTTGGATGAAAACCTAAGAGGTAGGAGAGTAAGTCATCAGAAATAAGAGAAGAGTCATCCTCCACCCCAGTAGAGGATATGAAGTAGAATGTAGAAGAACTGAGGATAAACAAGGCAGCTTTCCCTGCAGGATTATTCTGATAAATATTATAAGCTCTGAAGAGCCATTAGCAGCTTTCATATAGAAGTGAGGCATACATAAGATAGTGCACTATCGGCAAAACATTTTGGTATGAAGGAGTATAAAACTTGAGAAACCTGCATGATGTACTAGTACTCTGATGTGAAACTACCATGGTCTGGGTAAAGGGGTTAGAGATAAAAGCAGGCAATGGGTAAATCTGTGCTATTTTACAGTGAAGGATTAGTTTTGAGCTTAAAACACCCAAGAGATATCATCCACAAATTTCTCAGCTGGAAAGTCAGCCTAGCTTTAATGAGGGTTTAAATGCAGCCATAGATTTTTAGTATTTGAGAAGAAGACAACTGAAATTTGCTTAATCATTTTGGCTATATTAGGACACCACTTTCCCTTACAGGTTTTTTTTTTTTAATTTGAAAAATACTCTGAAGATTAAGCCTTCTTTCCACAGAGGCTATATTTTTCTGTGTAACATGGAGAAGATGAAAAGTGAATTAAGCTTGAGTACAGAAGTGAGGAAGAAGTGAAAGAGCAGTGATTAAGAAGACCTACAATGGTTGGTGGGATTTAGCTTAGTTGGTACAGGGCCACTCTGTAGTCCCTGAGGTCATGGGTTCAATTTCCAGCACCACAAAAATGGGAGAAGGATGTGGCAATCCACTCCTGAGGCAATCCTGAAACAATTGGCCGTTGAAAACCCTTATGAGGGTAGGTATGAATGGGATACAACTAAGGGCACCTAACAACAACAGTACTGGTTTTCAGGTCTTTGAAACCTTTTCATTCTTTGCTTTTTTCCTTTTCTTTCTTTCTTTCTTTTATTTATTTATTTTTTTCAGTACTGGAGGTTGAACCAGGGCCTTACACTTGCATGCTTTGCAAGTGCTGTGCCACTGAGCACACTTAGCCCATTTTCTTACTTTTTGAGACAGGGTCTCCCTAAATTATGCAGACTGCCTCTGGTCTCAAACTTGCAATCCTCCTGCCTCTGCCTCCCTTTTCATTCTTTTATTAAAAAGGACAGAGCATCTGAGTGTGGTGGCACATGCCTTTAATCCCAGTGACTTGGGAGGCTGAGGCCAGAGGATTGCAAATTCAAGGTCAGAGGCAGCCTACACAATTTACCAAGACCCTGTCTCAAAAGCAAAAAATAAAAAAGGGGCTCTGGGAACAACCCAGTGGTAGAGTATTTGCAAAGTATGTGCAAAGCCCTGGGTTCAACCCCTAAATGACACACACGGACACACACACGGACATGGACACAGAGACTGACAGAGTCAAGAATAAGATTTGAGCCAGGAGCGGTGGCGCACACCTGTAATCCCAGCAGCTCAGGAGGTGGAGGCGGGAGGATCGCAAGTTCAAGACCAGAGGCAGTTTGCATAATTTAGTGAGACCCTGTCTCAAAAAAAAGGGGGGACTGGGGGCACAGCTCAGTGGTCCAGCACTTGCAGAGCATGCAAGCACGAGGCCCTGGGTTCAACCCTCAGTACAGCCAAAAAAAAAAAAAAAGAATAAGACTTGACAGTGAAGCTTAAGGATTTGTAATTTGGCATTCAGGAATAAATCTGACCATCTGGGCCATTATCCATAGAGAAAGAGGAGGCAATTAAAATAATTTTAGAATGGAAGAGGCTCCCATATTTATAGATAAATGTGGACCTAATTGTTTGGATGCAAGAGGAAGGGGAGATTATAAATTTCTTTTTAGTACCACTTTCTTATTATTCTTATTAAAATGCAATTTTTGAATAAAATCTTAATTGGATCCCCTCTTTCCTTGACCAATGATCTCTCCATTCATATTTAAGTTTTGAAAGTCATGCTAAGTGAAAAGATATTCCATATTTATGAATAGAAGATCTCAATATTGTTAGGCTTTGAGTTCTTCACAACTTGATCTATAGATTCAATGTAATCCCAATCAAAATCCCTGAAAGTTATATTGTGGATATCAACAAATTGATTCTAAAGTTTATATAGAAAGGCAAAAGACCCAGAATAGTCAATACTATACTGAAGAAGAACAAAGTCAGAGAACTGACATTCCCCACCTTAAAGACTTATAGAACTAATCAAGAGAGCACCTAGCAGTTAGAAATACTTGTGGTAGCAGGGTGCCTTGTCACATGCCTGTAATCCCAGTGACTCAGGAGGCTGAGGCAGAAAAATTGTGAGTTCAAGACTAGAGGCCCAAGTTAGCAAGACCTTCTCTCAAAATGAAAAAGGGGCAGCTCAGTGGTAGAGCATTTGCCTAGCATGTGCAAGGACCTGGGTTCAATCCCTCAGTATGGAAAGGAAAAGAAAAAGAGAGAGAGAGAGAGAGAGAGAGAAACAGAGAGAGAGAAGGAAGGAGAAAGAAAGATAGAAAGAAAGAAAGAAAGGAAAGAAAGAAAGAAAGACTTGCAATAATGTTGTAGGGATTTTCCTCAGTGGAAATTGGTGTCCACTTCAACTGATGGACTCTAGGTCTATGAAGTGACATAGATCTAAAAATAAGGTGAGGAATAGTGATTTTGTACTTTGCTGATTTCTACTTATGGCTTATGATTTTTTTGAATTCTATAAATAATATCTAGTTATTGCTCATGTCCCTTTAAATGTGTTAACATACTAACCATCATGATAATTTTATTTTGTCCTTGAAGGTCAAGGGCCCTATTTAAATTTCTAGAATTCCATCATCCCAATTGATACTAGAAATCCCAGTTTCACAGAAGTATATTGTGCTAGTCAGATTTTTCATTGCTGTGACAAGTACCTGAGGGAAACAATATAAAAGGAGGAAAGATTTAATTTGGCTCATAGTTCCAGAGGTTTCAGTCTATGGTTGTCTTGTTCCATTGCTATAGGCCTGTGGTGAGGCAGAATATCTTGGCAGTGAGAACATGTGGTCAAGCAAAGTTTCTCACTTCATGGGGCCAACAAACAGAGAAAGAGAGACATTAGGGGCCAGGGGCAAGACACTCTTCAAAGGCACTCTCCCAGTAACCTACTTCTTCCAATCAAGCCTCACCTGCTAAAGTTTCTAGCACCTCCCCAAAATAGTGCTACCAGCTGGGAACCAAGCCTTGTAACACCTGAGCCTGTGGGAGGGCTTTATATTTAAACTGTAGAACATATCCTACAGTCAACACCAGCATATGGATGACAGATACCATCAAATTTTTCAGAAATGCTGATGCCCATGTCATCAGTACATTTCTTATTGCATTCGTAAAAGGTATGCTGGGCCCTCTAGGAGACTCATCAGGGTCCTCTGGTCTCACATAATAAATCCATTCTAAAAACTCCCACCTCTTTGACTTTCTTAGGCCCTCAGTGCTATGTCAAGACAGTTTTAGCATTTCCCCCTCACCTACTATAGTTTATCATTGAGTCCAAGCTTCAAAGCACTGTCTTCTTGATTAGTACTTGTGTTAGTTAGCTTTCGTATCATTGTTACCAAAATACCAACAGAGAAACTCATGGGAGGAAAGACTTATTTGGCTCCTAGTTCAGAAGATTTCATTCCATGTTGGTGGGGAGGGCATGGCCAAGGAGGTAAGAGGAGTATGTAGTGGAGGAGAGTTGTTCACATCATAATGGATCAGGAACAGAATTGTTACTGGAACTTGGGGCTCACATGAAAACCTTCAAAGGCCCACCCCAATGACCTACTTCTGCCAGCTAGGTCCCACTTCTTATAGCTCCCTAGAACAGCACCACTGGCTGGGAATCTAGCACTCAAACATGAGCCATGGGGACCATTTTATATTCAAACTATAACAGTACTAGCTCCCAATCCCCTTGCTAGGACATTGAACGTAGATGAGAGCTTCATGTCAATAAATTTCCCACCACCCATCTTTATGTTCTGCAGCCTCCTCTTTATCCTAAATTCACTCCATGTGTTCTCCTAGTTCCAACTGGTATATATTAGCCAGGTCATGCAATTCTTTTGATGTGTATCTATTTCCTCCTGGAGCAGAAACTACATATCTCTGCTTGGCTTGAGTTGCAACCTAACCCTTGTTCTCTCTCTGGAGATTAAAAAAAAAAAAAAAAAAAGATGTCAGAGGTGGTACTTGATAAAGACAAGTGACACATTTTGAGACATCTTTCTTATGTGAGATCTTTGCAGGCTCTTCATGTAAGGGGAAGTTGCTTTCCTCTAGCAAGGGAAGACCATTGCTTCTGCTGACCTCAAGTGTTAAGAAGAATTAGAAATTCAAGATTGTTAGGTTCATGAACTTACATGTCCCACCCCAGGTTTTTGGGATATTTTTTGTTTTGTTTTTGGGGGGATTTTATTTTATTTTTTAATTTTATTTATTTATTTATTTTTTTGTACTTGAGAGTTGAACCCAGGGCCTCACACTTACTTTGCAAATGCTCTATCACTGGGCTGTGCCCCCAGCCCTTTTTTTAAAATTTTTTGTTTTGAGTCAGGGTCTTGCTAAGTTATACAGGCTGCCTCAGGCCTCAAACACGTGATCCCCCTGCCTTTACCTCCTGAGTCAGGGGAATTATAGCCAAGCGCGACCATGCCTGGGTTCTTTGGATTTTGATATAGGAGAGCTGCTAAAACTGTGCATTCGGGCTGGGCATGGTGGCATAAGATTTAATCCCAGTGACTTGGGAGGTGGAGCCAGGAAGATCTCAGATTTGAGGCCAGAGGCAGCCTGTATACCTTAGCAAGACTCTCTCTCAATTTTAAAAGTAAAAAGGGGGCTGAGGATGCTGCCCAATGGTAGAGCACATGCAAAGTAAGTATGAGGCCCTCAGTTCAATCTGCAAATACTACAAAACAAACAAAAAACTCAAACAAGAAAACCCTATGCATTCAGTCTCCTTTGCAGTTCTGCCACTCATCAGTTAGATACCATATTTGATTTTCAGCATGATCTGCTCTGCAACTGAAATGAGAATCTTCTTCACCATTGTGGTTGAACATTTGGCTTACACATGTACCTTGGCTTTTGTTTTGTTTTTGTTTGAGGGTTGTTTTTTTTTTTTTTTTTTTTTTGAACATTTGGCTTACACAGTTACCTTGAGTGTGTGGTTGGCAAACCTGACCCTATAATTTTTTCAAAAATTACAAATTTTGTTAATTTCCAAAGCAGTTAATAAGAGGCAACTAATCTTTATTAGGGCTGGGATTTGGCTCAGTGGGTAGAGCGCTGCGCTGCAGTCTCTGAGGTCCCGAGTTCAATTCCCAAGACCACAAAAATGGGAGAAGGGCCTGGCAATCCACTCCCAAGGCAATCCCGAAGCACTCAGCCATTGAAAACCCTATGAGGGTTGCTATGAGTCCGATACCGACTCGACGGCACCTAACAACAACAACAACAACAACGACAATCTTTATTATGGCCATTGCCTCCATACTATTTAAGGGTCATAGCTATCATATATCCTGGTATTTCACCCTCTCTCTCATTCCAATCCACTACAGTGAGAATCTTAGTTATTTGATGTTGTCATAGAGCAAAAAAAATTATCAATGATGGGGTCCTTTTTTGGCATCTGACTAAGGAGTGATCCAGTTCCAAAATCCCAACCTGAGGGTCTACATTATAGTTTAGTATCAGTCATTTTAGCCAGAGTCTCCCAAAAGCAAAACCTGAATAAAATCTTTACATGTAGCAGTTTGAGAATGTGATCCAGAAAGCAGATATGCAAAACAAGGGGGAGTGGAACAGGGAATAAGAGAAATGTAATATAAAGATATGTCATTGAGTTGACCACCACTATAGGTAACTAGTGCTCTATCCCACAGGACTTTTTCTTTTCTGAGATAAGGTCTTGCTATGTAGCCCAGGCTGGCCTTGAACTTGCAATCCTCCTGCCTCTGCCTCTCAAGTGCTGGAATTACAGGTGTGCACGACCACTCCCAGCTCTCACAGAACTTTCTGAAGAGCCATGTGAAAATCACTTCAGAACCACCAACCCAAAGGAAAATTTATCTATTGGCTTCTGGCCTCCACTGGTTGAGAGTGGCCCCATTATTATTAATTCCCTCGGGCTTCCAGGTTGCACATGTGCGAGTCTTTGTAGGTATTTGCAAAAAAGTCCCAGGGCAGGAAATAGAAAGTACATAGTGCAGACTCTAAGGTGAGATACTGTCAGGTTATGTTGGCTAAAGTCCTTATAAAACTGTTAAATAGCACTGGCTAGAGGAAGAGTAGGGTCTAGAGAATTTGCAGAACAAGTGTCTGTTGTAGTACATAATAGTGCTTTGGGCACATCCTCATGACAATGTCTCAGAGGGAATCGCAGAGAGGGTTATGGATGAGGAAAGAAGGGTGGTGTGATGAGGCAGGACTTCTGGCATTCCTCTTATTCTGGCCTTCCCCTCAATGAGGCTGAGATTTCATTAATTACTGCTCATCTTCTATCTTACCTGAATGTATGATCTTAGAGGTTGCAGGTTTTGCTTCTCCTTCCTCTTTGGGTCTTGACTCCTTTCCAGTTGTGAGAGCTTCTAATTGTTCTGAGGCTGACAGACATGCCTAGAGAAAACCTCTGAGAGAAGCCTGGGTCCTTCCTGCTCTACTGTGTCTCCTGTAACTGATTGTTGGAACCCCTGGATCTTCACAATCTTCTAGCCTCAGCCAAAGCCTTCAGGGCCACATTCCAAACTACTGCCCTCCTAAATAAGTCCTTTGTTTTGGGCCTTGTCTGAAACAGGGGTTTTTCCCTATCCCACTATAGATGACAAAATGGATTTTTGGCCACTGAATGATACAGTAGTCCGGAGACTGGAGTCTGCTGCTTGAGCTCACTCCCACCACCATTTCCTCCCCTGCGTGAGCTGAGCCAGCTCTCCGCGAGGGCAGGTCTTTCCCTCTTTGCACTGAAGCCCAAGCCTTGGAGATGGAATGAAAATCAAGGGTTTATCACCGGGCACATTGGCGCATGCCTATAATCCCAGCGACTCAGGAGGCAGAGGCAGAAGGATCACAAGTTCGAGACCAGAGGCAGTTTTTGTAATTTAGCAAGTCCCTGTCTCAAAAAAGTAAAAAACATTCGCTGGAGTGCAGCTCAGTGGTCCAGCACTTGCAAAGCTTGCAAGCGCGAGGCCCTGGGTTCAACCCCCAGTACCACATACACAAAAATAAATAAATAAATAAAAATAAAAAAATCAAGGGTTTATTAAGGTACCACAATGAGACCTTGCTAAACTAGACCCAGAGGACCCAATTGATTTTCTGAGACAAGCAGGTAAGGGATAAACCAACTTAAAGACCACTGCCTGCTGCCAAACTGAACACCAACTGAAACAGTCTAGAGGTGGCTAGTATTGTTTTGCTTTTTAAAAATGATATGTGTCAGTATAATAAAGAAGTGAAATGATTCTGTGATCTCAGGTTTGGCTGGTTTGTCCTCTATGTGGGTTGAGCTACGAATTCACATCCTTGTTTAGATTTTTGTTTCCCAGAGGATCCAAGACTCTGAGAGCTAGAAAGGGCCTCAATGTTCTCCTAGATTCATGATTCTCCTACTTTGGTGTTCATCAGAATCACCCAAGGGGCTTATTACAAAGCACACTGCTAGCCCCCACTCCCAGAGTTTCTGATCTAACAGAACTGAGACAGGGCCTAACAACTCTCTTTTCTCATAAGCTTCCAGGTTGGGGTGGAGCTGCTGTTGCTGTTCTAGATTAAAGTTCTGCAATTCTGGTTACATGCTGAAATAGTCTGGAGAGCTTTAAAAAATACTGGAACTCCTCCCAAAGCTATTAAATGAAAGCCTTCTGGGGGGGGGGGTACAAATATTGGTATTTTTTCCAAGTTCTTCCCCTCAGCT
Source organism: Pedetes capensis (assembly GCA_007922755.1). Lineage (NCBI taxonomy): Eukaryota > Metazoa > Chordata > Mammalia > Rodentia > Pedetidae > Pedetes > Pedetes capensis. The sequence goes on along the minus strand of VMDO01000051.1, from coordinate 427,858 downwards.
CAGGTGATTCCAATGTGTAGTCAGGGTTGAGGGCGCTGTTCCAGAGTCCACCTGGCCAGTGTGGTTCACTTGGGGGAGCGGGTGCTGCCATGTGGGGTCCATCAGAATCATCTCTGGAACCTCTTTAACATTGCTCCAGGAATTCTGGTGATGGAGCTTTAGGTTCTTAAGCCTTTGGTCCAGGACTCTCCTGTATGGAGTCACCCAGCCTCCAGTTTAGCTTCAGGAGGGCCAGCCCCTCTGGGGAAACTAGTTGGGTTTAGAAGGCTCTTTTCAGACTTGGGTCCAGGTCTGACTCCCCAGCTTGCTCTACACCTTTAGTGAGTAGATTCCATGGAGAAGACAGGAAGTGATGCTCTTTCTCAGTGAAGGCCTCCTTTCTCTGGACTGAGCAGCCGTTGTTCCTTTACCACCCTCCTGCATTTTGCATCCCAGCTGGCCTTCCTGTTTATTGCCATTCCAGATATGGAACTGCTCACTAAATCCAGAAACAGATTTTGGAAAAAAAGATTCTGAACCCTTGAGGGGTTCTCCAGGAGCGCTCCGGGGAGCATCTTCCTGAAGACATTCTGTCTCATGTCCACCCTGCCCCTGTCCCATCTTCTCCCTTCCCCTAAACAGGATCTTCTGGGATTTTTCATCATCTGGCATTTGCGAACCACTTGGCATAGTTTGGTTCAGATCACCAGTTTCAAGTAGAGATACTTTTTTTTCTTTTTCTTTTTTGCAGTACTGGCGAGTTGAACCCAGGGCCTCACACATGCAAGGTAAGGGCTCTACCACTGAGCTGCATGCCAGGCCCCTTAATTTTTTTTTTTTTAATCTTGAGACAAAGTCTTGCTAAGTTCCCCCAGACTACCTCTGGTCTCAAACTTGAAATTGTCCTGCCTCAGCCTCCCCAGTCACCAGAATTACAGGTGTGTACCATGGCACCTGGCTTTTAAGTAGTGACTCATTTTAAAGCCATAAAATAAAATGTTTTTAGTTAATGAGTTTCACATTAGTGAAAAGTCAGGGTATTTTTTGTTTGTTTGGGTCTTGTTTGTTTGTTTGTTTGTTTGTTGAGATGAAGTCTTGCTATGTAATCCAAGCCGGGCTTGAACTCTCAATCTGCCTGCATCAGCCTCCTGAGTGCTGGAATTACAGGCCTATGACACCCTGTCACCATGCCACTATGCCTAGCCAGGATTTTTTTTTTTTTTTTAATTTCCTTCTGCTCTTGACAGTTTTTTTTTCCCCCACTGCTGTAAAACCAATGCATAGAACAGAGGGCCTAACATGTAGCTGATGCTCAATAAACTTTTGCTGCATATTTAAATGACTACTAAAATTAAGTAAATAGTTATTAATGAATAAGTGAGAAGGATAATATTGCTTACAAATTTATCTAAGAAGAAAAAAAGGTGAAGGCAAGACAGCCAGCCAGAGAACATAGCCCTGCCAAAGGGGTGAGGTCCATTCCTTGCCCCCTCTGTCATGCCAGGGTGGAGATGGGGACATGCTCTCCCTCTGCCCCTACCCCTGCCTCACCTCACTGGCTTTGGGGCTGGCTGCAGCTGCTGGAGCTCCAGCCTAGGGTGGAGGTGTTGGGAGACAAAGGGCAGCAGTATGTTGGCTTTGCTTCACCGCCAGGTGGCAGGCTGCCTCAAGCTGGCTGGGGCTGCAGGGAAGCTAGGAGAAAGAGGAATGCAGTAGGGAAGAGCAGGTAAGAACCTTCAGGGTGGGGATCTGGATAGACTCCCAACACATTGGCAGCTGCTTCACTTATTTAGAGTTAAGGATGCATCTGCTGTCCCCTGGGCCTGGGCTGCCCTCTGGAGAAGCCTGTAAGATTTCCTCCCATTTCTTCCCAACTCCCCTGAGGCTTTCCCTTTAATCCAGTCTAATAGCACCGCTGTTACTCTATCCTCTGGCCCAGCTTTGGTTTCTGCAAACCTCTTACACAATCTTATATATCTATTTACGTGTGTTTTTTGTGTCTCTCGCTCACTAGAGTACCAGGTCCAGGAGAGGAAGGACATCGATAGTCCGCTGCTGTATCAAGGCCTGCCTGACCTTACACACTTGGCTCAATAACTAGCTATGAAAGGGATGGGTGAATGGCTAGGGCTTTGCTTAACAATAGTAGCAGCCGCACATCTCACATCCTCCAGCATCTCGGGGGCTCAGTAGCCAGGCAGAGCTGCAGAAGAAAAATCTCAGAGTAGACAGCCCATGTTCCTGGATGTGCACTAGAAAGGTCAAGTTCTTTGTTCCTAGCCCAGTCGGATCCCTCTCCAGTAACTCTTACCAGACCTCAAGGAATCATTTCACCACTTCCATCCCAGGTTCTCCTGCCTACTGGGCCAGGTCTCTTACTAGGCCTTGGGCAAAGAAGATATACAAACTTTCCAATTTTTCTGTCCCCAGCCACACCCAATGAACATTTCTACTTAGCTTCTTCCCTTTCCAGAGAAGAGAAGTGTTCATGAATAAGTGTCAGCCAGGTTTGGGGAAGGCAGGAGAGGAGGATGAGGCTGGCCTAGGAGAGGGAGTAAGGGTCTAACCCCAGGATGCCTGGGCACAACAGTGCCTGGCAGAGGGAAGAGTGGGATGACAGAAAGCTATCATTGTTTGTCCAGGGTGGACAGTGGTTTTGATGGGTTTGGTGGTGGTGGTTATGGCCAAATCCCTGGGAGAACTAGAGAAGATAACCTGTAACCTGGTGAGGCTGCGTCTTCTCATGCCCTGTTTCCCTCTTTTTTCCCAGAGCCTTGCATATGCTAGGCAAGCACTCAACCACTGAACTACATCCCTATCCCTTGGATTTTTGAGACAGGGTCTTCCTATGTAGCCCAGGCTGATCTTGAACTCACTAAGTAGTCCAGGCTGGCCTCAAACTTGCAGTCCTCTTGCCTCAGCCTCCTAAGTGTTGGGATTACATTAGTTGTTGTTGTTGGGTGCCGTCGAGTCGGTATCTGACTCATAGCGACCCTCATAGGGTTTTCAATGGCTGACTGTTTCAGGATTGCCTTGGGAGTGGATTGCCAGGTCCTTCTCCAAAGAGACCAGGAAAGGTTCCACCGAGATTTGAACTCGGATCGCTGGATTCAGAGTCCAGAGTGCTAACCATTACACCATGGAACCCCACTTTGGGATTACATATGTGTGCCATAATGCCCTGCCCTCCATGCAGCCCATTCCTAAAAGCAAGCCCACTACCTGCTGGTCCTCTCTCCTGCTTTTCCCCTGAAGTGGCCCTGGTCAGGCACTTCACCTGGGACTTAACTGAAAACACTTCTTTTTTTTTGGGGGGGGGGGGAATTTTTAATGTACACCTTAATGTGATAAACACTTCTTTTTATGTTCAGAACTAAGAACTGAGGCCCAGTTGCCCTATGTTCCAGGAAACTAACACAGTTCTGAGGCCAGTAGGAGGAGGACTGAAAAGAACTAGCCATACCATTTATTTGTGTTTCCTTAATCACAAAAGTAATAGCCAAGTCTTAGACTATTGGAGACTAACCACACATCACATACATTTTAGACCTTACCTGCCCAACTCATATAAGATTAGTACTATTATTATCTCCATATAACAGATGAGGAAACTGAGGTTCCAACCATGTTAAGCCACTTGTCCAAATTCTATTTCAGACAGAGCTGGGTCTCTGACTTATGTCCCTCCCATCTGGGCCATGCTGTTACATTCTGTGATTTTTTGCCTTTCAAAGATATCCCTGCTTGGGAAATAACTATAGACCTCCCACCAGGAAAGGCAAGGTGGTAGGTTTTTGGTTTTTTTAATCACTGAAACAGGGCTACCATTAGGTCTTAGAAACTGAGTCTATATCTTATCCACCTTGATATCCTAAAAATAAAGCATGCTTATATTCTCTCTGATGGTGATAGAGCATCGAAGATATTACCCTGGAATTTAGCACAGCCTCCAAAACATAGCAGCAATGGAAATGAAATGTGTTTGATGAATAAATGCATGGAAAAAATGTTTGTGTTTGATAATTGCCTTCTGACAAATTTTCCTCCAAGGTACAGTTATTTTTATTTTACAGATGAAGAAGGTTTAAGAATTTAAGTAATCTGATTCTGAGAATTTTTTTTTTTTCTAGACTGGAGGATTGAGCCCAGGGCCTCATGCATATCAGACAAGTGCTCTACCGCTGACCTGCACTCCTAACTCTTTTTTTATTTTTTATTTTGAGACAAGGTCTCACTAAATTCCACAGGCTGCCTCAAGATCCTCCTACTCAGCCTCCCAACCTTCTGGGATTACAGGTGTGTGCCACATACCCCTGCTAATCTGGTCCCCCCTTTGGAGGGAAAGATCCACATTTTACCATGCCATTTATGTAATTATAACAGTATTTTGCACAGTGCCTCAGTGGCTGCCATTTTCAGAGGAGACTGAGTTCTGGGTTTGTTTCCTCCCAGAGAGTGGGCATCGAGGAGCTCTCTTTTCTACTTTCTTTTTCCCACCAGAATTTTCAGACAAAAATAAACTGTCCCTCTCTCTCTCTTAGTTGTGAAGTTAGGCCAGGCCTGAATGTAGGCCTCACTTCTGGGAAACCTTCCCTGACCACTCCCTATCATGGGTTGGTAGTCGATCCAGAGTGTCCCCATGGACCTGCCTCTGCCTTACAGCCCTTCGCAGTGTGATCTGCTTGCTCATTTACATTTCCCTCATGCAGCTTCCACCCAGGGCAGGGTTCCATTGGACCCTCAGTGCCTAGCACAGTGGCTGGTACTCAATTGGTGCTTGATATATGTTTGTTGAATGAAGAAAGGCTCTGCCATAGCTGGGCACTGTAGTTGTTGTTAGGTGCCATCGAGTCATGTCCAACTCATAGTAACCCTTATAGGGTTTTCAATGGCTGTTTTGGGATTGCCTGGGGAGTGGATTGCCATGTCCTTCTCCTGTTGTTGTGGTGCTGGGAATAGAACTCGGGACCTCAGAGACTGCAGAGCATCACTCTACCAATTGAGCCCTGGGCACTGTAGAGCACATCTGTAATCCCAGCAACTTGGGGATGTGGAGGCAGGAGGATTGCAAGTTTGAGGCCTGAGGCAGCCTGTGTAACTTAGGGAGACCCTGTCTCAAAATAAAAAATAAAAAAGGGGCTGAGGATGCAGCTCAGTGGTAAAGAACTTGCAAAGTATGTTCAAAGGCCCTGGGTTCACCCCTCCAGTACTACCAAAAAAAAAAAAAAAGGATGTGGGAGGCTCTGCCTTTCCCCAAATCTGTTTTTTGTTTTTCTTTCCCTAGTACTGAAGTGCTGAACCAAGGGCCTTGTGCATACTTTGCAAACCTTGCCCAGTCCCAAATCTTCTTTTGAAGAGTTGTTGCATTGCAGCTGAGGATGTAGCTTAGAAGTAAAGTGCTAGCCAGATGCGGTGGCGCACGCCTGTCATCCCAGTGGCTTGGGAGGCGGAGGCAGGAGGATCGCAAGTTCGAAACCAGGGGCAGGCTGCGTAACTTAGCGAGACCCTCTCTCAAAAAGTAAAAAAATGGACTGAAGGTGTAGCTCAGTGGTCCAGCACTTGCAGAGCATGCA
>VMDO01000051.1:333757-414817 GCA_007922755.1 Pedetes capensis | reverse complement strand
TTATACCCACCTTTTAAGAGGAAGTAACAGGTTCAGAGAGGCTAAGTGGCTTGTCCAAGGTCACAGAGTCAGAAAGAGTTGGGGGACATGGAAATCAAATCCAGCTTTCTCAGATGCTAATGGCCCAGCTTTAACTGCAGCCTTGTTCCATAATCTTGTCCTGTCAAAAGTCACCCAGTAGGGTTGAAAAGAGATAGCAACGGAAAGAGAGAGGGCATAAGGTGGCTCTAGAGGCCTTTTTATCTTCTCCAGCCAAAGGTTGGAGGAGTTGGGGGGGGCCTGGGTCAGGGACAGGCTTCATCCCACCCACAGGGATTCCCTGAAGGGAGCATTGAGTAGTTATCTTATCCATGCCCCTGCCTCCAGCTGGAATAGCCTTTCACCCACTAGAGCCCAAGGAGAAACTCTGGGTGTGGACTGTTCCCCATAGAGGGAGATTGCTTGATGTTTAGACTCCAGTTGAAAGGCTTAAGCGTTTGAGTTTTGATTCCAAACAAACCTGGGTAAGGAGATGTAAACATTATCACCACATAAGACCAGTTATAGAGCAGTTTCAGCATGTCATGAGCTTGGAGCTTTTCAACCCAGCCACCTTTGCTACCTTGCTGTCCTTGGGCGTAAGAACACACTTGGAGAGGAGGAAGTGGGCAGCCACCTGCCTGCAGCAGGTGGCTTCAATTACTGCCTTGTGCCTGAGTCACAACCGATGCTGGCCTCCTTAGGGCCACCTCTGGCAGGAAGCGTGTGTGTTAGGGAAGGTGCGTGACAAAAGTGAGGAGATGCACAGCTGGAGTTCCACTCCCACCACAACTAATTGTTGTCAAATGCTGTCCTTAGCAAGGAAGCATTCAGAATGTTCTGGAAACCGGACCACAGGCTCCTGGACCTCTGGGATAGCAGGGCATCATGTGCATCTTGTGCAGAGAGCTCCTGGTTTGATGCCTGGAGAAGGAGGGGAAAGCCCAGGACTGTAGAGTGAGGAGGTGACCCCTTCCTGTCCCGTGGTACCCAGGACTGGCCAGAGCCCCTCAGCCACAGCTGGCTCTTCTGTTCACTGTGGTTCTCCTGGGTCGCCTGAGCTCATCCCTGATGTTTCTCCTCCCTCCTCCTAATTTCCTGCCCCCTCTGGACATAGGCAAGGGTTAAGCAGGAAGATTTGATTGTGGTTTTAATTCCTTGATTGAATAAATTAGGAAATGCTGAAGCCTGTGGGTTTGGTCTTGGAGAAGGTGTGAGCCTTGCAAGATAGGAAAATCAGTTTTCGAGGGCATTACTGAAGAAACAAAAGATCCATTTTTTATCTTAAAAAAAAAACAAATAAAAAAAAAAAACCCCACATGGCTCCTCTACTGCTTGTACAGGGAAAAAAGAAGTCAGGCAGGGAGGCCTAAAAGACCTTAGTCTGTGGTTCTAAGTATTGCCTCTCCTTTTCTATTGGGTTATAAGATCTGAGTGATTCAGGAGCAGGCAGGGCTGGAGAAGCCATGAAGCCTTGTGGACATTTAGTAAGGCTAGGAGACCTCCAGACGCCTACTCCCCTTGGCCACCAGGACTACTGGCCTCCAATGCCAGCACTACCCAGTCATCTCTTTGCAAACTCATTTCCTATTGACCCTTATATGTGACACCAAAAACAGCATAAAAGTTTGCTTCTCTCAAAGTTATTGATTGAATTCCTATTTTCTGGCTTGTCGATGTATCTTCAGACTAAACAAACGAACAAAAAAGTGACCATGATTTACAACAAAAATGTGTATAGGTCGACTATCCCTTGTCCAATATCCTTGGAACTAGAAATGCTTTGGATTTCAGATTTTGGAATATTTGCATAGACATAATGATATATCTTGGGGATGGGACCCAAGTCTAAATAAGGAATTCTTGTATGTTTCACATGCATCTTATTTAAATAGCCTGAAGGTAATTGTATACAATAGCTTTTGTGTACCTCCATTTTGACTGCAGCCCATCAGATGAGATAATATGTGGAATTTTCCATCTGTGGCATCAAGTTGGTGCTCAAAAAGTTTCTGATTTGGGAGCATTTTGTATTTCTCATTTTTGTATTAGGGATGCTCAACCTGCATAAGTAAAGAAAAGCAGAGAACTAGAATATGACTTCTGAAATAACAAATGTTAAGGGTCTACAATTGTTACAGTTGAGACTCCAGTGTGTCTCTGAGTTTCCAGGAAGCCAAGGTAAAAGGGAAATATGACACAGTTCTGCTATTCTCATCAGAACTAAGGCAGCTTCATGCACAAAATTCTTTGATTCTTTAAAGTCTGTCTTCCACCCTCTGGCACTGACATAATGCCAGGCATGGCACAGTGTCAGAGTGTTTCATTCTGCTGTACATAGAGTTGCTATGAGTCGGACTTGACTCGATGGCACCTAACAATTTCCAAGAGAAATTTCTCACATAGATTATAAGAAGAGCGTGATGGTGGGCAATAACAGTGCAGGTGATGTTCTTCCTCTAGTGGAATTTTTGCTGTTGCTGCTTTTCAGTGCTGGGGATTGAACCCAGGGCCTTGTACATTTTAGGCAAGTGCTCTATCACTGAACCACAACTTCATCCCTGTGTTTATTTGATTAAAGCTCAAAATGGAGCATGGCATTACCATAGACATAGACCTAAGACAAAGAAAATAGGACCAGATGGACTGGCTGGATATCGGACTAGGTTGTTTCAAACCCTGTTTACAAGTAGATATAGAGCACAGGGTTACAGGACAAACTACCGATAATTCTTTATAACTAATACTATTTAACTATTTGTACTTATCTTATTTTCAATATTACTGTGTATAATTTTTATTGGCTTATCATTTTTGTGTGTGTGTGGTACTGGGAGGTTGAACCCAGGGCCTTACATATACTAGGCAAATACTTTACCACTGAGCCACACCTCCTTTTCTATATTCTTTTTTTTTTTTTTTTTTTTCCTATTTTTTATTTGAGACAGGTTCTAAGTTGTGCAGGCAGCCTCCAGCCTTGGACTTTTGATCTTCCTGCCTCAGCCTCCCAAGTTGCTTCCATTATAAGTATGCATCAGAGCTCCTGACTGGCTTAGTTTTTTATGAAGATAGTACAGAACAGAAAGCCAACAGAAAAGGCCCCAAGTCCTCTGCCCGGAAACCCCACTGACAGTCTTTGAAAAAATTCAAGCCATTTTGGCTAGCCATTGTGGTACATGCCTGTAATCCCAGCACTCAGAGGTGACACTAAAGGTTTGAGTTCCAGGCCAGTCTGACCACAGAGTGAGGCCCTGTCTAAAAAAGTAAAAAATAAAGAAATTCACCCATAAAGTTAAAATATTCAAAATATAGAAAGAAACAAACTCAAAGGTAAACTCCCTCCCAGAAGGACTCTCCATCTTGCACAACTCCAGGGGGACAGTTGATTGAAATTGTATGACATGGCAACCCTGTCCCCTCCCTTCAATTCTTTTTCCCTAATGTAATCTTGGTTAACAATTCAAAGCCATTTCCTAAATTATTATATATATTTTTAATCTGCCAAACTGGAGAGGTAAAGATTTCCAGGGACAAGGGATGGAGATTGGTGATTAGATGTCAAGAAGGACTTCCCATTCATCCTCAGCATGACTGGGGGCTGGGGAGAGTTCTTCCAGTCGAAGAGGAAAGTTGAAAAGAAACTCAAAGGGGAAGAAAATTTTGAGTCTGATGGGGCAGGGACTATAGCAGGAAAGGTAGCGTGTTGGGCGTTCAACTCTCTATCTGTAACACCCAGAGATGGGAGAAATGAGTGGAGGCAGAGAATGAGCAAATGATTGGAGCAGAAGGTCCCTTGATCTGACATGGGGACAGCAGGGATGGTCTGGGTCCCACTGCTTCAATCTGGCCAGCTCTGCTCAGGCGGCTCAGAGCTGGGACTTCCAGCCATGCCTGGGGAGTTTTAGGCATGGCTCCACTTCAAGGCAGCTCTGGCTGGTAGAGCCAGGGGCACTGACGGGGTGGCTGACTGGTTTATGGTTCTGGCTAGAGCAATCTGCGATGTCCCTATGTGCCCCTGCTTATTGCAGGCTTCCAGGACGTGCACGCCATGGTGTTCCTGGGCTTCGGCTTCCTCATGGCCTTCCTGCAGCGCTACGGCTTCAGTAGCGTGGGCTTCACCTTCCTTCTGGCTGCCTTTGCCCTGCAGTGGTCCACACTGGTCCAGGGCTTCCTCCACTTCTACCACGGAGGCCACATCCATGTTGGTGTAGAAAGGTGGGCAGCAGCAGCCCCCAGGAGGACCCAGCTCCAACCCTGTCCTTCTAGTTCTTGACCCCTATTTTTTGACGCACCAATTAATTTCTCTAGGTGCCCTGCCTGCTTTTGTTGCATGATTTCTTCTCCCATCCTTTATCCACATGCTCAGTCCCACCTTCTCACTTCTTTAGGGCGGCTATTACCCAAGAGTTCCTAGGAGGCTAGATAGTGCAGTGGGAAAGGGCAGGGTATGGAGGAGCAATTGGCACACATTCTCGCTCTTCTACTCAATGTGGGCTTTGACAGCCAAGTCACAGAGCCGCCTCGGTAACCCCTGCTGAGCTCCCGAAAAAGCGCGCCCTCGCCCCTCGCCCTCCCTCCGCCCTCCTCGTCCCCTCGCGCCCGCAGCCCCTGCGTCGTGCTGCCCCTGTTTCATGCCTGGCCAAAGCCCAGGGGCCACTGCCTGGCGCCTCCATTCCTCCCATTCCACGCAACCGCAGCATGATCAACGCTGACTTCTGCGCGGGGGCCGTGCTCATCTCCTTTGGGGCCATTCTGGGCAAGACCGGGCCCGCCCAGCTGCTGCTCATGGCCCTGCTAGAGGTGGCGCTATTCAGCACCAACGAGTTTGTGCTCCTCAGTCTCCTAGGGGTGAGTCTGGACCAGAACGCGGCGAGGGCGTGGGCGGGCTAGGCGCAGCCCGAACTGGGTCTGCGCCTGCGTGGGGGCAGGGGCTGCCTCTCCACCTCAGCTCCACCTCCTTAGGTGAGAGATGCCGGAGGCTCCATGACTATCCACACGTTCGGTGCCTACTTTGGGCTGGTCGTCTCGCGAGTCCTCTACAGGCCCCACCTGGAGAAGAGCCAGCACCGCCAGGGCTCCATTTATCATTCGGACCTCTTTGCCATGATTGGTGAGGTCTGCCTAGGTGGTAGCACGGGGGAGGTGGAGGGTGGGTGTCTAGTTCCAGGTGCCTCAGATCTGGGCAAGGTCTCAGGGTGCTGCCTGCAGTCCTTGGGGTTCTGGCTGGGAACTCCCTTGCTGCCTGGATTCTGCTCTGAGAACCCCACGACTTGAGCTCATTATTATCAATAGTTGTATGACAGGTTCTTAGAACTCAGCCCTGGGGGATGCACATGCTCTACATCCATTCCCAAGTCCTTTCCAAATCCGCCACAATCCAGTTTAAAACCCTCCTAGTCACCCACCACCCACATATTAGAAATCAGACTCTTCATCCTGGCACACAGCCCCACACCCTCTCCTGCTCACTCACTCTCTCACGCCTGGCTCCAGCCAGACTGGGTCTCTGCTGTTTGGTCCTCTGCAAACCTACAACTTCTGCCTCCCCCTGGTGCATCCTCCTCCCTCCTAAAAACACTGCCTCCCAGTCTCCCTGGAAACCCCTGCACTCTCAGGTGAGGAATGGAGGATCTTGGGTTACTCTAGGGAGCAGTAGGGTCTGACTTGGGAGCCTGTCCCGCACTGTTTCTTTTGAGCACCTACCTCTGCGGTGGTCTCCACCCCTCTCTTTACTTTCACACACTGCAGTCAGGAAAAGAAGTCCATGTTCTTTTCTTGTGGCAGGTGGTGAGTAGGGACTCCAGCATATATTCTTGCATTAAAAAGAGAGGCAGGTTTCATATTTTTCACGCACTTCTGGGTGTGTTGTGAAATAGACAACCAAGGCCTCCTTGCCCTTTGAGACCCAGATAAGTTTGGCTTGATGTCCAAGGCGACCCCAAGATTTCCACATGTTCATGGGGAACATACACCTCCCTCTCCTCTGCCTCCCAGCTTCTGGGTTTTAGTGTGGAAGTCACTCAGGTTGGAATCTCGCCCCTCTCTATCCACCCCCAACTCTCTGCCCTCCCCCACCTCTCTACCTACAGACTGTAATTGTGAGAGGGGTAGATTTTACTGGAGAATGTGATGTTGCAGGGAGAAGTTATACCCCATGGGCCAATCAGGACTAAGGGGCAGGACTAAGGGCCAATCAGGGCTAAGGGACTGGTTCACCCTACGGGGTACCCCCCTTCTCCCTCACCTTGTCTATTGGCTCTTCCTCCCTTTCTGTCACCCTCCAGGCTTGACCTGTGAGCCTCACAGGCAGAGTACGTGGCCTCTAGTTCTTAACCCCAAATATGCAGGCCAACACCATCCTGTGCTCTGCAAATAGGCTTTCTTGAACCAGGCAGGGCCACCTCCTCTAGGAGGCAGCTGAGGTTATAAAACAAATTGTTTTCCTGGTATGTATGTGAGATATCACGCATAATGTCTAATGCACAGAGGCCTTTCCTTTTCTGATAGTAAACAACAACAAAACCCACAACCAATTCTGTAGTTTTCAGTCAAGTAGTTCTCTTTTGTTCCAGCACCCTTCAATAACTGCCATTTGTTGAGAGCATTTTTGAAATTTTACTTAATTAATTTAGTTTGGTGGGGTGGTGTTTCTAGGGATGGAACCCAGAGCACATGCTAGGCAGGTGCTCACCACTGACATACACCCACTTGTTGAGCATTTAGTAATTGCTAGGCCATGTCTATAGAGGCTGGGATTTAGCTCAGTTGGTAGATCGCTGCTCTGCAGTCTCTGAGGTCCCAAGTTCAATTCCCAGCACCACAAAAGTGGGAGAAGGATGTGGCAATCCACTCCTGAGGCAATCCTGAAAACAGTCAGCCATTGAAAACCCTATGAGGGTCACTATGAGTTGGATACAACTCGATGGCACCTGACAACAACAACAAGTTCATGTTTATGCATTTATATGCATCACCTCCTTTAATCTTCATCTTCCTAGATGGCATTATTATCAATCCCATGTTACAGATGAGGAACCTGAGGCTGCAGAGAGTGGGTGACTTTTCTGCAGTTAAATGTTTCAATCCTTGTGGTGCAGCCACTTACTTCTGACTGTGTCTGACTGCCACCATTTAGGAACCATCTTCCTGTGGATCTTCTGGCCTAGCTTCAACTCTGCACCTACATCGCTGGGGGACACACAGCATCGGACAGCCCTCAACACGTATTACTCCCTGACCGCAAGCACCCTCAGCACCTTTGCCTTGTCGGCCCTTGTCAGCGGGGATGGGCGGCTTGACATGGTATGGGGAGGAGGCCTTCAGAAGGCAGAGGGATGGACTGGCTGGGGGAGGAGCGGACTGAGACCCTGTAGGGAAGTCCCCAGGAGAGCAAGCAGGGGGTTCCATCTGCTCTGGTGGTGGGGTGAATGGAAGAAGATAATATGCAACCAGGAGAGCCAGAGCTTAGATTGTAGAGGGACTTCCAGAAGCAGTAGGTGGCACTAGGACAGATGAGTTTGGGTTGAGTGTGGGTGTGCTGACCCAAAAGGCCACCAGTGCCTTACCCTTCCCTGTTCCCTTAGGTCCACATCCAGAATGCAGCACTGGCTGGAGGGGTTGTGGTGGGGACATCAGGTGAAATGATGCTGACACCCTTTGGGGCCCTGGCAGCTGGCTTCTTGGCTGGGACTGTCTCCACGCTGGGGTACAAGTTTTTCACGGTATGGCTGCCTCTTGGGCTCAGAGCAGAACACGAAGTCACTTTCCTGCCAGCTCCCCAACAGGCCCAGGGTGGGGGCAGGAGGGGACACACAGCCTGACTATCCATCCTGTCCTCCAGCCCACCCTTGAGTCAAAATTTAAAGTGCAAGACACATGTGGTGTCCACAACCTCCACGGAATGCCAGGGGTCCTGGGGGCCCTGCTGGGGGTCCTTGTGGCTGGGCTGGCCACCCACGAAGCTTACGGAGATGGGTGAGTTTCCCCCTGCCCCACGTGGCTATTATTATCCCCCTGGAATGGCCTCCCTCCCTCTTCTCCTGTTTGTGGGCCAAAAAAAAAAAAAAAAAAAGCAGGGTTTGTTCTCATTCATCTGTTCATCTACCCATCCATTCATCCACCATACTGCGGGAGCCAAAGGGACTGGGGTGAACAGGACCAACCCAGGGCCTGTTCAGGCCATTGGACAAATGATTTCAAGAGTGTTGATTGTTACTCAGAGATCAAGAGATGATGACCCTTGGGATCTACTTTTGCACATGGTAGGACTTAGAGGAGAGGGCGGGCAAAAGTGACCCTCAAACTGGGTCTTCAAAGGTATATGGTGAGGGGGGGCATGGAGGCACACACCTGTAATCCCAGCACTTGGAAGCCTTGGGCAGGAAGGTCATGAGTTTGAGGACAACCTGGGTTACATAGTGAGCTCCAGGTGAGCTTTGGCTACATAGCGAGATCCTGTCTCAAAAACGCCAAAAAGAATAAAAGCTGGGCACAGTGTTGCACACCTGTAGTCCCAACAATACAGAAGGCAGAAGCAGGAAGATGGCAGGTTGGAGGCCAGAGGCAGCCTATGTAAACTAGCAAGACCCTGTCTCAGGATAAAAAATTAAAAATGGGCTCTAGGGTGCAGCCAAGGGGAAGAGCACTTACAAAGTATATGTGAAGCCCTGGGCTCAACCTCCAAGTATTGCAGAAAAACGAATAACAAAACAAAACAAAACAAAAAGCCCGCCAAAAAAAAAAAAAAAGAGAGAGAGAGAGAGAGAAAAGAAAAAAAGGGTTTGTGGGGTCAGTTAGCACACAAGGGAGGTGGATGTTCCAGGCCTGGAGGTGAGACTCAGCTTGGCAGTCTCCCTAGAGGCCTTTGGGTGCTTCGTGTCCACCTGTGTGAATGCAATGACCAGCCCTGACCCAACACTCCATCCATCCCCCGACCCTCCACAATCTGGTCCTCCTGCAGCCTGGAGAGTGTGTTCCCGCTCATAGCCAAAGGCCAGCGCACTGCCACATCTCAGGCCATGTACCAGCTCTTCGGAATGTTTGTCACTCTGGTGTTTGCCTCGGTGGGCGGGAGCCTTGTAGGTGAGTGGGCTTGGCTGGGGGTGGGCTGGCAGGAGCTCCAAGGAGAAGGTAGAGGGCCAGGTTTTCTGGAGGAAGGGCCATTGGATTGTGTGCTCCTGATATTGGTTCATTCACTAATAGATACTTATTGAGACCCTGCCTTGTGCCAGGTAAGAGGGTCAGATGAAGGTTCAGGGGTGACCTCCTTTGGGTGGGGAGGTGCAAGTGGTGTGTGCTTCCTGCTGGTGCCAACCAAGGCTGGGGAGCTGGCTAGGGCTGAATGGGGCCCTCTACTCTGGAATGGCTCCCCTGTGCTGCTCCCTCAACCCACTAGAGGGCAGCCTAGCCCCAGCTGAGGCAGAGAAGTGGCTGGTCTGACTTAGCAGCCTGTGGCAGTAGTAGGGAGGGAAGGAGGCCTGGCTCACTAGACCAGAGTGCAAAACCTTCCACAGGAGCCAGCTGCCCCCCTGGTCCCACTTCAGTCAGTCCTTCTTGATGTCTGGCCTTAAAAATAAAACCTGACTTGTTGGGCACAGTGGCGCACGCCTATGATCCCAGCAACTTGGGAGGTGAGGCAGGAGGATCTCAGGTTGGAGGCCAGAGGTAGCCTATCTCAAGATACAAAATAAAAAATTGGCTGGGGATGCAGCCCAATGGTAGAAAGCTTGCAAACTATGTGCGAAGACCTTGGTTTCACCGCCAAGTACTGCAAAAAATAAAAAATAAAAAACCTGATTAGGTATCCCCACCCTCCCATTCTTACCCTGAGATGTCCATTTCCTAAGGTTCAGTTCCTTCATTTAATATCTTATTTATATAATAAACATTTTCTATATCCCTCCTATGTGAGACACCACAGAAAGTTCAGTAGCTGTAGTTTGTGACAGGATCACAATTTGGCCCATTACTGACTATGCAAACTTTAGCAAGTTACTTAACTTCTCTGAGCTTTGTTTTCTTTGTCAGTAATACAAGCCTAATAGTCACCATGTAGGTTGCTTGTCAAGCACTTGGCACAGGGCGTGGCACATAGTAGGTGCTCCACAAACACAGCCGTGGTTTTACTGAGCCAAGCACCATGTTGACCTCATGACTCCTGGCCCCTCTGTACCTTGTGACAATGGATGGCAACCTCCCCTCTGAGGGTGGAGAAGCATCATGTGTTTTCTGCCCCCATCAGGGCTCCTGCTGAGGCTGCCCTGCCTGGATTCTCCCCCAGACTCACAGTGCTATGAGGACCAGATTTACTGGGAGGTGAGACACAGCTACGACTCTTATACCCATTCTGACCTTCCCTTCCCTGCCTCACCTCCTGGGTCCCAACCTGCCTCCTTCCTTTCCTGCTCCTTCCCCACTGGCCAAACCCTGTGCTGTGCTCATGAGCTCCCTGCCACCTTCACCCACCCCATCATCCCTGCCCTGCCTTCCAGGTACCTGGGGAGCATGAGAATGAAGCCCAGGGACCTCTGAGTATGGAAGAACCAGACACTGAGTCCTAACTGCTGCCAGTCCCTGACATTCTCCTTTTAGAAGACAACGATGGCTCCTACTGGGAAATCCTTTTTAGCTCCCTGTGCTGCAAAAAGTCCTAAGGCAGAAGGAGCCTCCTGTCCCTGGCCTGCTGCAGGGAGAGTAGAGGGACAGGGCTGCCACTAGAGGGGGAACTCACCAGCTGTGCCAACCACAGCCTTCCCGGCCTGCTCGTGTGAGTGGAAAGGCCGCAGTGAAGCTCCCCAAGTGATGGCTGACCCACTGGGCCAGTGTCACGCTGTTACAATGAAGCACAAGCCAGGGCTGCTCTGGGGAGGGGGGTGATAAACACCGCCACCTCCAAGGATTCAGGCTCCTTCTGTTTGTGCCCTGGGAACCTGGGAAGTTCCTCTTCCCTCTAACTCATGGTGCTAGGAACTTGGGGGCAGGCAAAGACCTTAGTGGTGACAAAATCCTTCCTCCCTGGGTTCTCAGAACTCCCTCTAGGATGCTACATCCTATGTGGTGGGTGCCCCACCTGGATTTGCCCACTCTTACCCAGAAAGCTTGTGTCTGTTCCAGCACAGCTACGGCTGCCCCCACCTGCTGCCACCCTGAGCCTCAGCTAGGTAGGGCAGCCTCTGAGTCGGGTAGGAAGACAGGGGCATTAAGGAGCTGTCTGCAGAAGCTGGGAGCAGCCATCACCTAGACGCCACCAGCGTTTCTGTCTTGAGACTGGGTTACGGGGAATGGGAAGGGATGTAGGTGACTCAGGCCTGTGTGAGAGGAGGACTAGGAAAGCTGGCTCGGATCCTCTGTTGGCCTGAAGTCATTTGACCATGAGAGGGCAGTCCGCACCCAGCCGAAAGAAGATGCCACTGTCCTGCTCCCCCTTGGTCCTCTACCAAGAATGGAACTCCTTCCTATAGCCTAACTCCCTTCTTGTCTGCTTCAGTTCTGGGCCTCAAGCATTCATGCCACAAGTTTTTGTTGTTGTTGTTTGTTTGTTTTTGCAGCACAGTGGTAGGGGGTTGAACCCAGGGCTTCATGCACGCTTTGTAAGCTCTCTGCCCCTGAGAGGCACCCCAGATGCTTTTAAAAAATGTTTTTGTCTTGAGACATTTTTTGCTGAGTTGTGCAGGCTGCCTCTGCCTCCTGGGTCGCTGGGATTATAGGTGTAGGCTACAATGCCTGGCCATGCAACAAGCCTTTTTGAGCTCCTGCCCCAGACTACATGTCAGGCAGGTGCCAGGAATTTAGGAGCTCATCTCACAAACAATCCATCCCTCCAGGCGCCTGGAGGCCCCTTCCCAACACTGAAGGACTGGGCTCCCCTCTGCCCTCTCCTGACCTCCCTTCATGCTTCTGGCAAGAGTTGAACATGGCTGCAGACCTCTCTCCCTCAGAACCCAAGGAGGAAATGTGGGTTCTAAGGCCTAGCCCTGGGGCAAAGGCAAAAGTGCCTCTTTGGGCTCCCCCTTCACTGCAGCTGGAGGGATTGAGCTTGGCTAGAAGGGGGAAGAACAAGGACAGCGTGAGGGACAAGCCCTCCATGGAACAGCCCCTCACAGATAGCCCTGATACTCCCTTTCCTTGACTCCCTCCTTCCACCATGGCCTCCCCAACTCAGTGCTGCCTGGGGTAGGCCTGTTGGGGGAAGATCCTGGGGCTGAGGCAGAAGGCTGACTGCTGAGACTGATAAAGGCTCCCAGTCACTGTCAACCCTGCTAGGAGAGAAGGGTGAGAGTTGAGGTTTCATCTCCCTCCACCCTGGCCTCAGCTCCCAGTTCTGCTCCGATGGAAGTACAGCCAGCTGACCTGGCCTGGCCCCAGAGCTCTGCGAGCAGTCCTCCAACAGAGATCTAAAAGACTCTCAGGAAAGGGGTGACTTAATTATAGGCTGAGATGCTCCCCTGCCCAGCCCTCTCGGCATAGAGAAAGCTATGACTATTCATCTCCTTATGTTGTTGTTGTTAGGTGCCGTGGAATTGGTGTCCAACTCATAGCAACCCTACCCTACGTACAGCAGGCGAAACACTATTGTTAGTGCTTCTGCACTATTCACAGGGTTTTCAATGGCAGATTGTTTTTTTGGGAGTGGGTTGCCGGGTCCTTCTCCCAAGCCCACAGCACCTGATTTTCCCAGGCAGTCTCCCATTCAAGTACTAACCAGGCCCTACCCTAGTTGTCTTCTGAGATCTGATAGGATTGGATGCCACAGTGATATGGCTGCAGGCGCATCTTCTTATAGCATCTATATTTTACAGCCCGATCCTCTCCCTCAACTCCTGATTCCTTCTGACTACAACCAAGCCCAATCCAGGGTGGTCTTTGCTGGGGGGAATCTCCTGTCTCAATCCAGGGAGGCTTCCTGGAGAAGGAACAACTGAGCCTTCTTTGGGAGAAGGCAGTTGCCCAGCCAGCTTCTAAGGGACAAAAGGCTACAGGTCCCAGGATGGGTGCCAAGAGGTCCTTGAGAAAGAAGGGACAGCCAGGCACAGTGGCGCACACCTGTAATCCCAGCAGCTCGGGAGGCAGAGGCAGGAGGATCACAAGTTCGAAACCAGGGGCAGTCTGCGTAATTTAGTGAGACCCTATCTCAAAAAGTAAAAAAAAATGGGCTGGGGGTGCAGCTCAGTAGTCCAGCACTTGCAGAGCATTCAGGCGGGAAGCCCTGGGTTCAACCCCCAGGACCACAAAAAAAAAAAAAAAAAAAAAAAAAGAGAGAGAGAGAGAGAGAGAAAGAAGGGACAGGGGGAAGGCTGGCCATGAGCAGTGGCCCTAAGTATACTATAGCCAGATAGTTCCAAGCTCCATCCCTCCCATGAAGCCTCCCATACTCTAGCCAATGACACTGAGCTCCACCACAAGCCCCTGCACCCTGGCCTGTTGTTCAGAGGACTCTGGCCAGGGCCCAACTCTCCTAAACCACATCCTCAGGTTTTCTTTTCCTTTCTTTTCTTTTTTCCTGTTCTTTTTTAAAATTTTTTTTAATTTTTTAAAATTTAATTAAATTATTATTTTTTGCAGTACTTGGGACTCAGGGCCTCTCATATGCTTTGCAAGTGCTCTACCACTGAACTGCACCCACAACCAACCTGTTTTTTTCTTTTTATTTTAAGGATCTCAATAAGTTACACAGGTTCTCTCTAGCCTTGAACTTTGGAGCCTCTTGTCTCTGCCTCCCGTGTTGTTGTCACTGGAATTACAGGCATGTGCCACCACGCCTGGCTATATACCCTTGTTTTTTTCACTCTGTATTTTCTCCTTTCCTTCCCCCTACTTTGCCTTAAATATGGGGACTCATGGTGAGGCCTCTGTAGATAGATCATTCCATATTTCCACTTGAGCTGTCATTTGAGGTCTGGGTTGGGGATGGATTGCAGTCAGGGAGCCCAGAGGGTGGAGAGACAGGTATCTCTGGAGCGCCCTGAGGAACAAGCTACTCCCCTCCCCCTCTTGCCTGTAGCCCCTGCCTCAGCACCATGGTCCCCCACACGGTGGCCTATCCATTCAATCTAGGTCAACAGGGTGACAATGAACAGGTCAAGGGGATGCTGAGGACAGAGGCCAAGGGGGCTCCTTTCTTACCCCTTCAGGACAATGAGGCCTTTGCCCCTCATGGACAGCCTCTCTGATCACCACCATTATTACTCTCAATACAGGACAATCCGACACTTGCTCGCACATGAACTCTGTCTGTCCAGCCCCAATGCCTAAGCTCTGGGGACAGTGATGGACGAGGACACTCAGTTCTTGCTTGCCTCCAAAGGCCGGCTGATGGGGGACACAGGCAGTGCTGGGGTCAGGGTGGAAGCCAGCAGAGCCAGAGGCATTGCAGGAAGGCTCTCAGAAGCCGCCACTGTTCTATGGGTATGCCTGCGACAGCAGGGATTCTTGCCCAAGGACTTCTGAGTAGGAGGCCCACTAGCCTTAGGGTGCTCCTGCGCCTGTGTGGCCAGAACCTCCTCGTCTGGGAGTTGGGAGGTGCCCCTCTGACCTCTGGAGGACCCGGCTGTTGGAACCCCGCGCAGCCTGGGAAAGGCCTGAGATGCCCGCTATTGGGATTCACATCACGGCGCGCGCGGCGGGCCCTGCTCCAGAAGAAATTAGACACGGCGTGGGTGTCCCAAGTGCGGGGCGGTGGCAGTCCTGGGGCCAACTCGGCAGCCGAGTTCCCCCACCTCACCCCGATATTCCTCTCCCACCGTCGGGCTCTTCCCACCCGCCGCCTCCCGGCTCTTAGCGCCCCGTCTCCTTTGTCTGGTCCGCGCGCCGCTCCCAGCCGGTTCGCCGCGCCGGCCCTCGCGCCTGGACCCGTGCGCCCTCCGCGGCCGCCCGGGAACAATGCGGGCTAATGTCTCCGGGCGGGCGGGCGAGCCGGCTATGCAAATGCCCAACGGCCTGTGAGAATCCCCCTCTGCCGCCGCCCCGGCTTCCACAGCCTGAAAGGGGCTGGTTGCAGAGCCCGGGTGGGGGAGGCGGTCACTGCATAGGGATGAGCTGTCGTCCCGGAGCACTCCGGACAGAGCGCCATTGTCTGTACAGCCGCCGTCTGATTGCCAGGCGAGGCTGCCAGCCCGCGGAGGGTGATCATAGGAACAGGCCTTGGAGAGAGCAGAGGTGGTCACCTGTCCCCTCCATAACTACTACTTTCCTCAGGAGCCTTCCCCAGGTTAGATCGTGGTGGGCGCCCATTCTGGCTCCTCTACTCACTAGCATGGTGGCCTGCACAGGGCAGTTCACTTTTCTAGCCGCTGTTGATTGTTCTCATTTAAACCAGCCCATAGCTGGTGTTTTTCCCACCTTCCTATCTGTTAACTATCTCCTCCTCCCTCAACCTGCATCCATTTTTCTACATCATATTGACCCAATAAACTCTGACAAGTGTCTCTGTGGCCAAGTCTCTCCCAGTGCCCTGAGGGAAATACTGATGGTGCCCTCAAAGCAGGGCAAGTTACTCGCCAGAGATGTCTTCAAGGGGTATTCTCAGACCTGTGAGCCCCATGACAGGTCAGGCCTTTCTTCCTGATTCCCTCTGCCGCCACCATCAGTTAAGGAGCCCCACTTTTACTGGAAGAAACGTTAGCCACTGCAGAACGAAAATAAACTTCTCCAAGGATATGGAGGTGGGAGGAGGGGTGTCCCTCTACCAGAGCCCAGGAGCCTAAGAGAAGGCACTCACCCAGCACTGGAGGAAAATACCTGGGCAGTGGCAAGAGAGCTCCATGCTAGGAGCATGGCCAGTTCCAACTGAGAACTTGGCCCCTGTACTTGAGCACTTACAGGTTGAGCGCCAGGAAATCGGCTTGAGACTCAGCAGGACGCAAGAGCTGCTCACCCTTTCTAAGCTCCCACCAACACTTGGTGAGCAGGGCACATGCTGCTTAGGTATGGAGCCATTCTGGAGATTCTCAGGCTTTTGAAGCAGTCGAGCTTATGAGATTTGTAAAGGTTTCCAGGGCAAAATGAGTCAGAGCTGAGAATGGTCCCAGAAAGTCCAGGACTTCTGTACAGTGAGTCAGGAGAGAATGGATGAGGGAAGGAGGGAGAAGGTGCTGGTAGGGTGGAGGGCAGACAAACTTCCAGGAGGCAGGGCCTAGTGCTAGCGTCAGAGGACTGTTCTTGCTTCAGCTCAGCCTCCCGTGTGAGCTGGGAAGAGCTCCATCTTACACCTCTATCTCTTCCCTCATCCCTTCTGTTCTCCTGGCTTCTGAGAGGGTCTAGGTACAATGCGCCCATGGGCCCCACTCTGAAGTGGAGGCAGCTTCTGGCCTAACATCTGAGAGGCTGTTAGATGAGGGGGAAGTTTGGGACAGGGGACCAGGGTTGGGAGTTGAGGCATTTTGTGGTGCCAAGGAAGCAGGCAAAGTTTTGCTCCCACCTTGGAAGTGGGTCTTTCTGCAGCTGCTCACCAGCTACTCTCTTGTCTACATCTCCAGTTTAACCTGGGGCCCCCTCCATTTTGACCTGGGGCTGGCCATCCTCATGGGAACTTCTCCAGAGACCCCCAAAGCCACCTCTGAAAGAAGCTTAAGCAGGCTCCTTGCCTGGGGCCCACCTGAGCTCAAGATGCATTTGCAGATGGTCAGCCTTGCTGTGGGCAGTCCTGAGAGGAAGGTTGAGCAGAGCTCGCTGCCCTCATGGTGGTGGCCCTCTCTCTTTGGCCTGTGTTTCCAAGACTCTCTGGGCTCACCCCGGGCTGGTCTTTGGATCCCCAGGGAGGACCCAAGCAGGCCCTGCTTGGCTTGGCTCAGAGGCTGGGAGAGGAAGTGGGCTTTGTTGTGCCAGCATCCTCTGGATTCTTAAGCTTGATTTTCCCACCCTGCTCTTCTTGGCAGGAGAGCCCTCAGCTGGAGAAGCCCCCCAGTCCTGCCCCAGTGTCCCCTCCTTTCCTGCTCGGCACCATCCATCTCCGTCTCCACAGAGCAAGGAATGTGGCTCCAGGACACTGTGGGGCTTGTTCCCAATCCCCTTCTAGCTCATTTCACTCAGGCTTTTACAGACTCGCCTCCACCCCGTGGCTGCTGTCTGGATTCTGGCTCTAAAGGCACAGACAGAGGCCCCTTCCTCCCTGCAATTCCTCACGCTTCATTTTGTCCCAACGCTATTGAGGAGGCTACACTGTGGGGGGTCGAAGAACCCTGGTGTGTGAGCCTGTGGGGGTATGGTCCCCCTTTTCCCCACTTCTCTAGCCCCCCAGGCCGGCCTGTGCTGCTCACCGGACCCAGCACTATCCATGGTTGTCTGTGTTATTACCCAGGCTGCAAGCCATCCATCCCCTCTCCCACCCTTCCTGTCATTGCCCCACAAGCCTCGATTATTGGTGGAATTAGCACTAGGCTTCTTGTTGGCAGTTGCTAATTAAGACCATTAATAAATGCAATTATTAATGCTGTATCAGGCGGAAGCCGCCAGCATCTATCACAGGCACCACTGGCAAGGTGCTGGGCATGCGGTGGCTTCTGCCTGCCTCCATCTTGGGAAGGATGGCTCATCTCCCCACCCACCCCCTGGCCTCAGACCCTGCCAGGGGAGGGTTGATAGGTACAGAGAATCTGAAGGGGTTTTGCTGATCTTTCCAGAGAAATGGAGGGAACCCTAACACTGGAATCATGGAGGCCAATGTGTGTGTGGGAGAGGGCCTGCACCTGATGCCAGAGTCTTTCTTCCCTAGCATGGCAAGGGGCCAGAAGGTAGGGGGCAGAGACTCTGGGGAGAACTCTAGTGTGCAGCCTGCTGTGCCCTCCATTCCCAGCAATCTCAGCTCTCTGGGCCCTTCAGAGTCCCCACTTGTCCGCTGCCCAAACTAGGTGGTTATTGTTGTTTGTTGTTAGGTGCCGCAGAGTTGGTGTCTGACTCATAGCGACCCTATTACAACAGGTGAAACACTATTGGCAGTGCTTCTCTGCTATTCATAGGGTTTTCAATGGCTGATTGTCTTTTTTGGGGGGAGTGGGTTGCCAGGTCCTTCTCCTAAACTAGGTGATATGGTACTTGAATTTCTTGCCAGGGCTTTTCAGTCCATGAGCTAGTGGGCCATTTCGGTGGGACAGTGAGACAGTCTGTAACAGGGCTTGGTGACACATCTGACTGGAACAGTCACCCGACAGTCACTGAGCACTGACTATGTGCCATGTAGGAAGGAAACTCATCAACACACTGTAGTCATTTCTTCCAAGGAGCCTTCCCTGCGCTCTGCAGACTGAATGAGATCCGTCTCTTCTGCACATCTCCCTCAGCCCTGATTATGTGTCACCCACCTCCCATGGTGTCATGTTGAGCTGTGCAGCTATCTGCTTTCCCCACCGGTCTGCTGGAGGGGCAGTAGCTGTGTGTCAGTTACTGCCTACAGGCCTTTTCCTTTCCTGCCTGTCTCCCGGTGATTCCTCCTTTTGTTCCTGCTCCCTTCCCTGCTTCGTTTTCTCCTCCCTGACCCCCAGCTTTGGGCTATCAGAGCAGGCTGGGTGGCAGGGAGCCCTCTGGCCCAGTATCCCTCACCTGCCCTCAGCTGGGACCTGGAGGAGGTGGGCAAGGCAGCCTGTTCTCAGCAGGCCTGCCTGGGCACCTTTCAGGCCTAGCCTGGCCACAGGGCCCCTGGCTGCCATGAACTCCTGCCCCAGAAGAGGTCCAGGGCAGCCCAGGATGGCTGGGGAAGAGAATGCCTTTCACACCTGCTCCCACTCTGTAGCGAATGACGATGTCAGGGTCTTGACTTTTCCCAAAGCTTTTGAAGGAAGGATCCACCAAGACCTTAGTGTTCCCCAAGCCAGGGAAAAAGAAAAGGAAAAAAAAAAGTCCTAAAAACAAAACCCCTACAACAACCTTAAAGTAGGAGAGATCCGTTGGGAGGCTTTTAATCCCTTAATCCCTCTCAGATGGGCCTTGAGAGCTAATGATTTTCCTAATTATTCCCTCCCATTTTCCCATCGCTCTATAAGGCTCTACAAGGACTTTGAGAGGGGCAAAATTCTGAGTGAGCCGGTGTGGGATGAATGGCAGGCCCACTTCCCCCTAAATCAGCCTAGAGTTCCAGCGGCTGGAGAGGTGGGGGAAGGGCCAGGAGTGCCCCAGCTGGGGGCTCAGGCTCCCCCGACCCTGACACCCGGGTGCAAGGCAGGCGTGAGACAATGGGGCGGTCGGGGGGCTGCCTGAGAGGGCCAGGTGTGGGGCTGGGGTCCCCTCCGTGTGAATGGCCCATTATCCTGCCTAGAGGATGGGAGTTGAGGGTCTTTTTGTGTCCCCCCTCCCAGGGTGATTATCACCCTGGGAGGGAGGTGGAGATGGTGATGAGGGTCTTTAAAGGGCGCCAAGCCTCCTCTGAGAACAGTTGGCCATTCAGGCCTTCTGCCTTCTCTTGTCTCCAATAGTCTAGGATCCAGTAGCCCATCCACATGGACTGGAGTGAGGGGTGGGCCAGTAAACATGGCCACAGTCTGGGCTCAGGCCCCTCCCCTTCCTTCTGGAAGTGTGGCCTGCTCCACTGAGTTCAGGGGAGCCTTCTCCAGGAAAACACCCCGGGCCACCTTCCCAGCCCCCTGCTCCCAGCTCCTGTCTAATCTTGGGTACCCTAGGGACCTAGTCTTACCTCTCCAGAGAGTTCCTCTGGGGGCAGACCATTAAACCTTGGTGCTGTGCTGTGGCCTTGCTCTACTTTGATGAGACACCCTTCAGAATTCTCATTCTGCTCCTACCTACTCCCCATGGGATAAGGGCTTAGCCTCATTTCGCAGAGGAGAAACCAGACAGCTGGGAGACTTGCATAAGATTACACATCCAGTGTAGGGGCAGAGCTGAGGCCACAGCCTGATCCTCCAAACACCAGGCCCAAGCCTTCTACACTGTCCTGTCTCTCTTCCTGAAATGCTCACCTCCCAAGTGACTACATGGTTGGCTTCCTCACTTCCTTGGTCTTTGCTCAAATCACAACCTCCATGCAAGGAGATGTCTGAGATTTGCCTCAAAATCCCATGGGAAGTTGGAAAGTAGCTGGGAGTGCAGATGAAGCAAGATTGGCAGTTGTTGAAGCTAGTGATGGATAGGTGGAGGTGCACTATACTATTCTGTTTACTTTCTAACTATTTCAAAATCTCTGCAAGAAATAGTTGGAAAAAAAAAAACCCATCCTTCCCTAAGCACCTTACTTTAAATGATAGTTCACTATGTGCTGTTGTTCAGCAGATAGTGAGGCCTTCCTCTTTCCCTGGGCTGTTTCCCAGATCTTTCATCACCATATGACATTCTGAGTTTTACTTATCTGTTTTGATCCTTGTCAGCTTCCCTCGCCAGGTCAGAGGGCGTGAGGTCAGAGGTTGTTGGTTCTGTTAGCACAGGCTGGTACTGAGGAGGCCTCAATGAGCATTAGTGAAGGCCTGGCTGACCAGCAACTGATGGCTCTTGGCGGAGCTTTCTCAGCATAGGGAAGAGGCAGCCTGTCAGCCTGTGTTCCTGGCCTAGTCCTTCAGCACCTGGAGCCACAGCCGGAGGGTCCTTCCCAGCATCCCCCAGCCTGGGCTAAGCCCTTAAGTGTTCCATTATGCACCATTCACTTCTCACTTTGTTGGGCCCATCCACAGCCACTATGTCCTTTTGTCAGAGAGGCCTGGGAGTGTAAGGGGCTATTACCACAAGGCCTCATTATTCCCAGCCAGAGCAATAATGAGGAGTCCCTTCCCTGGACTAGCACATTTTTCAGGGTCCCTCCCATTTAATAACTGTAATAACAGCCACCATTTATGAGTCCTCACTTCATGTCTCATGTCGCCGCACCAAGCACTTTACATACATTACCTCATTTAATTCTCCCAGCAGCTCTGGGAAATAGCTATGGTTCCTATCCCCATTTTTCAGATGAGAAAGCTAAGACAAGGCATCCAGAGCTCGTCTTTGGCTCAGCTGTATGGGCAGAGGAAGGGCAGAGGGGCAGCCATGTCCCTTACGGGACACCCAAGATTCAGAGGGGGGAAGTGGCCTGGGGAAGAACACACAGCAGATTAACAACTGGGCAGCAGGCTTCCCTCTGACATGAGCAGAGGAGGGCACGTGGTAGCCCCCAGCACTCCAGGCAAGCCCCGCAAAATGCCCCCAGCCTAGCAGCCAGTGGCCCTCACAGTCCCACCTCACAGGGCAGATGCTGGCCTGGGGTTCTTCAGTGACTCGCCTGTATGCACACAGCTAGTGAGAATCCAGGTGCTCTGCCCACAATGTCAACTGGATAGGGAGGTGGCAGGGATAGAGGGCCAATACTAAAAGGCTAGTGAAGGACATGGGGAGATTTTGGGGCCCAGTGACAAGGCCTGGCTGGCCTAGGAGGAGGCAGAAACATGCTGAGGGAAGGAAGGGGGAGGTAGAGAGAAGGGACCAAAATGCCTCTGATTCTTCTCAAACATGGAGTCTCTGGGGTTCTCTTATTTCTAGCCTTTGGGGTTAAACACTTTCCCAGCCATTCTAAATAATAATAATAATAATAATAATAATAGTAGTAGTAGTAGTAGTAGTAGTAGTAGTAGTAGTAGTAGTTTAAGTTAAATTTGGGGGCTAAAGTGTAGCTTGTCAGTACACCACTTGCCCAGCATGCATAAGACCCTGGGTTCAATCCCCGTCACCACAAATAAATTTGTTTCTGAATGAGCTATTTCTTAGCATGGAATGACATTTATGAGGCACAAAAGAGTACAGTATATCGTAAAGGGTCTTTCTTAGGCCTGGGTCTCTACAACACTGTTCACATCCTAGACACCACCCATGTTCCTGGTTTCTCATGGGTCCTCCTAGAACTACTCCATCTCAGGCCTTATTTTATTTTATTTTATTTTTGCAGTGCTGGGGATCGAATCCGGAGCCTTGCACATGCTAGGTGAGCACTTTCTCCCTGAGCTATATTCCCAGTCCTTGGTTTTATTTTGAGACAGGATCTTGGTATGCAGCCCAAACTGACCTAGAACTTGGGATCCTCCTGCCTCTGCCTCCTGGATGTTGGTATTACTGGAGTGTACCACCACACCTAGCTTAGTTTTATTTCTAAAAGTACATAGCCACCCTCACCAGGCCATCTCTTTGCTTCCTGCACACATGGGGAGCACCCTTGAAGTCAGGCTGCAGGTGGCCAGATAAACCCTCAGAGCCTTGACTCTCAGGGAAACCCAGGAGTTGGAGGAAAGAAAGACTCCAGAAGGGTCCTGTGAGTGGGAGTTAAAGGATAGCCAGCAAGCAGAAGGGGTGGCTTTCCAAGGTGAAGGGACAGCATGTGAAAAGGCTGAGAGACGTGACACTGAAGCATGTCCAGGTTCACAGTGGGCTTTTTGCACATGAGACAAAAGACGAGGCTGCACAAACTGAGTGAGCCGGACTCCTGCAGCCAGCGATCTTTGGGTGGCACCCTGCATGCCTTTGACCCCTCAGCCAGAGGTCTCTCGGCACCTAGAGAGGGTTTGACCATCTGTCCCCTTCTCAGAAGAAGGAAAGGTCCTAAATGGGCCACCCCTAGTGCCTGGAACCCCTGGCATCTACTTGGCTGAGGTGCTGGGCTGGGCTTTCAGGGCAGGTGTTTTTACAGGGTGTTTGTGAGGGTTAAATAAACTGATAAAGGCTTAGTGCAATGCTGACACCGAACACATGTTCAATTAACGCCAGCAGTTATAATTATCCCAGGGACACCCGTCTCTCCCTCTACCCATCCTCTCTTTCAATGCCCCCCAATCTGTGGGGATTTGCACGCCCTCTTTGCGCATTCCTCGCCCCCAAATTCTTCTCTAGGCCTCCTGTAACACCAGAAGGCTGCAGCCTTCGCCTTTGTTTCTGAGGGGTGACATGGGGATGCACAGAGAGCATGAGTGTGAGCCAGGATGCCCCATGTGAAGAAAAAGACTCTCCCCATGCGGCCCCTCAACTCCACCTCTTCTCATCACCCACCTCCTAAAAAAAAAAAAAAAAAAACAAAAACCTCTCATTACAGAGCCCAGCAGCTAGGTCCCAGCGAAAGCCCTGGCTAAAGGTGGCAATTAGATCGTTAGCACCAGCCCCAACCCACCTGCTCAGAGCCCCTCAAATGCACTTTAATTATAATCCCTTAATCTTCCTCAGATGGTGGGGCCGGCTCTAGGGCTTTTGCCCCTCGCAGCCCCTTTCCCTCCTTCTCTTCCTGCAATTAAGAGGTCCTGGTGCAGAGAGCCCCTTTCCCAGCTAACGGCCTCTCTGCCTGGGAGGAGCAAGGGCCTGTGCTGTCTCCTTGTCTAGCGGGAGTCAGGGGTGGTCATGCTGGTCCACCTGGAAATGTGTCCACAGGTGGACCTGCAGCCCTGTGCACCTACCCTGTGCCTCCCCTTTGGGGGGGGGGGTGCAGTTGCCAGGACACCTGAAGGTGGGCCTTCTTCTCCTGAGTCTCCTGTCCTACTTTCTCTGTGTTCCCTGGAATCATCTCCCCTGGCCTTTCCACAATGCCTTCTATTTTCCTATCAACTCACCCACCCTATCTAAGCCAGCTGCCTCCTTGGCACCTCCTTCCAGGAGCCACCTAGTTCTGTGGCAGATGGACTTATGGCCAGAGTCCTGGCGGGATGCCTCTTGGTGGCAGCCGAATGGTGACCTCCAGCTGACCTTAGTCCAGCCCAGCCTTGCACTCCCAGTTCTCAGGCCCACTCAGGGCCCTGGAGCCCTCAGCCACACAGGGGCTGGCAGGACATCAGCCAACCTTTATCCCTGGAGCTGCAAGCAGGGCAGAGGCAGGGGGAGGGACAAGATGACCCAGCATGTGGCTCTGTCTGAAGCTGAGCCTGGATGAAGCTCTTTCCTGGGAAAGTTCTGTCACTAATTGACTTGCAAATGCCTTGTTTGTCCCCAGATTCATAATTAGTGCTAAGGATTTCTAGGGCCCCATCCTGGAAGGGCTTTTTGGGGGGCAGCCTGTTCCTCTCCTCTCTGAGGTCAGCGGGGCCGGGGGTGGGCAGAGCTGGGCACCAATGCCCAGCTGCCGTCCAGCGTTCCCACGGCTCTGGTGCCAGCCTGTGAATGGTTAGGTGCGGGGGGCGCAGGCGCCGGGGCTCCCCGCCATCCTTCAGCCGGGACCACGGCCAAAGCCTGGAGGCTCCAGGAAACAACGGAGCTGGGGAGTGGGCTGTGGCAATGGGTAGGGGCTGGCCGGCACCCCCAGGAAGGAGAGTCCAGCCGGTGCCGGGGCTGGCATGGGCCAAGGCTCCGGCAAGATGAATGGACCAACAAGGGGCCTCTCTTCCCCATGGCCTCCCCACAAAGGCCTTGGCTGCATCATTGGATGTAGGGGGCTGGGGACCACCGGAGGAAGAGGGGAGGCTGTTCTCAAAGCCCCCCACCCCACTCTCCTAGGAAGGGGCCCTGGGCAGGGGGCAGGCAGCCTGGGTTCAGGACCAGCTTGGGCTTGGATCTGCTGAGTGAGGGGGCAACTTTTCCAGCCTCTCAGGGCCTCAGTTTCCCTCATTGGATGATCCCTGGCCTCCCCAGCTCTGGTGTCCCCCTCTTGGTGTCTACCCACCTTGCTGTCCCTCATCGCCCCAACCCCCCGTTCTAGGGACAGTTTTCATCCCCAGAAGGCCCAAGAGAGGCCAGAGTCCCCCTGCCCCCACCACCTACCCTCCTCCAGGAACAGCCTGAGGCCCCCCGCCCTTCACCAACCTTGGCCTGCCATCAAGGTTTAGGAAGGTTCTAAGCTGTGGCCCCTGACACAGAGCAGAGTCAAGGCCTGCTACTTGTGAGCTGTGTGGCCTGGATGAGCCATTCAGTCTTTCCAGGCCTTGTTCAGGCGAAAGGCCTCTTGGGTCATCCCTAGCACCCAATGAAACAGAGAAGGGAGGTCTCCTGTGAGGTCTGGCTGGCGAGGAGCAGATGCTCAGCCACAGTCATTTCCTTCCCTCTTCCCCAGCCTCCCTCTCAGAGCTTTCTGCCAGCATGCCTGTGTTTTCCTGGGCCTGGGATGTTCTTTTGGGGTATGCCAATCATTTTTGCCTGGCTGTCCCAGGAGCCCCTCTATATTCCCCAATGTCATCCCCAGTTCCTTTCCCAGAACTGGCCATTTTTCTTTGGTCAGTCCTTCCTGAAGTCTAACCTTTCATTGCAGGTTGCCCCTCCCCAGGTCTGTCCTCTTCCCAGACTACCCTGCAGCTGGAGCCCTGAGGGAAGGGGAGGAGTGGGCTCTATGGTAACCCTGAGAAGATAATGCCCTCTCTCCTCATCTGCATAGAGACAGGCTCATTTGCATACAGACAGGCCTCATCTGCATAGACTCAGTGGGACTCTGAGAGCACATGCTGCCTGACCAGTGGCGCCTGGTTCCTCCCACCCCAGTCCTGGCATCCCTGTCAAGGGAGGGACCCCCTCTCCACCCCTCCTGCCCCCGTCTGGGTCTGGGTCTTTCTGTATCCAAAAGGCAGCCCACCCTCTGTCGCTGTCTCCTGTCTCTGCCTGCTGTTGCCCGGGCCCCTTTCCTTTCCTATGCTCTGAGGACTGCCTCTCCCCACCTCCTCCTCTGCCTGCCCCAGCTCCCTTCCCAGGAGCCTGTCTGCTAAGCAGGGGGCTAAGAATAGAGGCTATCCCTGCCCCAGGGTAAGGGGACCCTGAAGATTGATGCTCCAGCTTTGGTCCGAACAAAGGCAGGAGCCCTCATAGCCCCAAGGCAGAGCTGGCTGCATTCATCCAACTCCCCAGGGGCCCACCCAGAGGCTGCCAGGGGTCCCAGCTAGGCCTTTGGTGGGAAGGCCCCCTGAAATGAGGACTGGGAACCGGAGAAGCGCTTTCCTGGCCTGGCCAGCCTGGGCTCAGTCCTTAAATAAGCCAGGTTGTGATGAAATGCGTGGCCTCTTCGCAGCAGCAATGTCCAGAGCCCCAGGCCGCCCCAAGCCCCTGTCTTCATGGGGGAACCTGGGGCTTCTGAGCATGTCAATCAGGGAGCTATGACTCTTTTACTGACCGACCTCCACCATGCTGAGGACGCTGGACCTAGTCCTAGCACTCTGTGGCCTCAGTTTCCCCTGTGAAATGAGGAACAGGGCTAGACCAGGTCACTCAATGTAAGCCTTCTGTCTGGAAATGGTGCCCAGGAACCTAAGCAGCATTCCACAGACAAGTTCAGCTCTTGGGCTAGGAGACCTGGTCTAGAAGGGCTAAGATGCTGTGGTCCAGCTAAAATGGAAAGAGGCAGGTACATGCCCATGGCTTGGATGCAGAGCATCTGGGGAGGACTCAGGACTCAGTGGTTACCTCTTGGGAGAGGAGGTGGGTGGCTGGGGACAGGGATGGGAAGGAGATACATTTTCTCTTTTGTGTCATTATAATCAGAATTGTGTCGTGTGTATTATCATAAGCTTTCTTCATTTAGAGAAATTCCAGGATTCATACTGTAGACCATGGAGGAATTGTGGTTAGACCAGGAGAAGAACTTCCTGGAGGGTGATGAAGAATTTAAAAAGTACTCGCATTGTGGGCTCTACTAATGCTCCCCAGCAGGTGAGGGTGAAAAGGGGCCTATCTTTGCGGGAAGCATAGTGGATACAGAGTGTTACAGGGGAAATGAGGTCAAAAGCACAGTCCCAATTTCTTGCTGCAGCTTCCACACCCCCTCCCCAGTCTTGTTAATGCTGAGAAGTCCTACCTGCTGTCTAACCAGAGCATCTCTTGATAGTCATATTCATTACCTTCTATTTCCACTGTATGGGTAGAGAAAGCACGAGTGGGTGGCCTTGTGGGCTGCTGCCTCTCTGTGGACTATTCTGGAGGTCATTTCTAAAGAAGGGCCTTTTCGTAGAGGATGGGGTCCCCGTGTCGTCCCACACACACCCTCCGTAGGTGCTGGGGAGGAGCGGTGCCACCTCTCCCACACTCTCAGGATGGAGCTTCCTGGACTGGGAGCACCGTTGCTTAGAGCCAGGATCCATCCAAGCGTGGATGGAGTTCTGGGGAACCTTGGGGTGGGAGGAGCTGTGCTGTTCACTCACCACTCCAGGCCAGCAAGTGGGGGTTCTGGCTGCAGGGAGCCCACTCTGTTGCAGCCTTGCTACTGCAGTGTTGGCCTCTGTTAGAGGGAGCCCAGTATCGCCACCCACCTCGTTGAGCCTCACCCTCCTAGCCCTGCCCAGCACATCCACTACCACCATTCCTGTTATTCAATATGCAAGAGTCTTTATTAGATATGAGATGGGACTTCCGTCTCAGAGGACGTGAGAATCCCAACTGAGATGACACAGGATAAGCCAAATAGACTGGGACGGCCAGCTTGTAGACACAGAAGCAGCAGGGCAAGCACAGTCTTATCCCAGGTGGCTCCAGGCAGAGTGGGCTGTCCAGGTGAGAAGCCAGGTCCTCTCCTCTGCCTTTGTCAACAGCTTGCTCAAGCTGACCCTCATCTTTCAGTCAATCCAGGAAGGCTTCTTGGAGGGAACATCCAGACCAGCTGGATGAAGTAGTTTCTGCCTTTTGGTCTAAAAAGAAAAATTGTTAAGAATGAAAAAATCTTTCTTTGGATGGAGAACTTAGAAGAAGGCAGAGAAAAATCTTCCTGTGATCTGATAAGGGAATCCATTCCTTCAGGAAAGGTGAAGTTTTGGGAAGGGCCCCATAGCAATGGAGCTGCCAGGATAGTGGCTAAAGTCTAGGCATCTTTTCTAGGTGCTACACCCAGGGCAGTGAAGGTAGGGAGTGCTCAGGGTGGAAGTTCTGATCCCAAGAATTCAAGAAAATCAGCAGGAAGCCCAGGGCACTAGCTTTGGGAAGGCAGGGGGCGATGCTTCCCTTGGGCTAGAGACCAACCTGAGAGGATTGTAGTGACTTCCACAAGGCAAGTGGCTTCTTCAATCCTGTCTTCAATCTGCAAGGACTGTCTTAGTCTCCCTCAGACTTCACCTCTGCACCCCAAGCAGGCAGGGGATTCGCCTCTCTGTCTGCTCCTCTCTTCTCAGTCTCTCCAGTTGTTTTGGAAACTGTTCTGCAGGAAGTCAGCACAGGGGAGGGACAGAATACATGCTTTGGGGTCCATGAAGTCCCCTTTCAAGTCCAGGCAACTAACTAGTCCTGTGACTCTGGGAAAGTGACATAGCATTTCCCAGGGCTTTGGTTGTTCCTTTGGAAATGGGGACAGGATCACCCAGATTTCGGGGGAAGGAAGATTAGCTAAGGGCTAAGACGGCTCCTGAAACCACAAGGTGCTGAGTCACGGCCACCTCCCTCCTTCCTGAGGCAGAGGAAGCTATGGGGCGAGAGGAAGCATATGGAACAAGCAGAGGCCGCGTAGGAAACAGGCTCAGAAGCACAGCATTCCTTTCCAGTCCACCCAGAAGTGGGGGTCAGCTGCTTTGGAAGCCGCAGAAGCTCACTTCACCTGACTTCTCCAGGAGCCTTAAAACCTGAGAAGAGAATGGCAGAAAAAGATGGGGCTCTCAGCCACGCCCCTGCATTGCCCCTTTCTACTCCATCACTGTCATCTTCTTGCTACCTAGGCTGTCCTTGGCCTTTCCAGACTCACCTCTCTCCTCCCTGCCCCAGCTCCTCCTCCTCTTTCCACCTTTGCCAGGTCCCTAACCTTGACCTTGACTGTCTGTATACAGGAGTTGGGACTAGAAATCTGCCTTATCCATCACATTGGGAGATCCTCAAAGGTAAGGCCCATGTCCCTGCCTCCCTCTGATGCGATTCCCAGGCTGACCTGGCTCCCAGGGTGCTCCTCAACACCCCTCTAAGTGTGTTAGTCTCTATCCCTCCACACTCCCCTCCCATGGCTTGATCTAGACTCTCAGCCTGCCTGGGAGCCCTACTCCACCAAGCTGGATAGATTTGGGGGAACAACAGAAGAGGCTGGTGTTTGTTGGGACCTGGCAAGGGTGGTGGGTAGAACTGAGGGTGGGGCAGGGTCACCCCTGGTTTGGGGTGGAGTCCAGCTAGAACAGCCTCTGCCTTTTGCAAACTCCCAGCCCAGACAGAGCCAGCCGGGATCTCCTAACAACGGTACAGTAGCAGGGGCTGGCAAGAGGGGTGGGAGCTGGGAAAGTAGAGCGTGGAACAGTATCATAAATTATCCTGGCCCCTCCCTTTGAGCTCCCCTCCTCAGGCAGAGAATGGCCTCCTTTCTCTCTCCACCTGCTCCTCATTCAGGACCCCTTCAGCCAAGCTGGCGCTGTTCTGTATGCCTTATAGATGTCCCTCCAGGTCAAGGTGACCATTCCCTGCCTTCTGTTTGGGCTCCAGAAGGAAGGAACTCTCAATATCCCGGGATCTCCCAGGGGCTCTGATCCCTTTCCAATGGTCACTGGCTCCTACCTCTTTTTTGGGGGTGGTAATAGGGAGCGAGGGGGAATTTCAGAACACTTTTGGGCACTGACTCCTCTTCTCTAAACAAGAATTTGGAGTGGGGGCCTCAAGTCTTTAAGGGACATTGAAACTTCTCACCAAGCTGGCTAAGTCTCAGTTTCCCTTTCCCAATAGCTGGAGTCCAAGAATCTCCATCAAGTGACCAAAGCTAGGTGTCAGTTCCTTCCTTACCTCTCAACTCTGCCATGTCAAGCCAAGGGTGAAAGAACTGATGTTATAGCAGAATAGATCTTGGCTAGACACTGGGAAGGAGCTCCCAAGACAGGAACAAGTGAGAGCATGGAATTTCCTAGTTGGAGAGAGGAAAATCTATCATAGAAACAGAAAATTGGGTTGGAATTCTATCTCATTAATTCTTTCTTAGAAACATTGAATAACACATAGGGAGTATTTCATAGAAGCCTATTTTGGCCATTTAAATTTTTTTTTTGATTGAAAAATATCTTAAACCAGGTGTGAGCTGGGAGTGGAGGTGCATGCCTATAATCCCAGTGACTCAGGAGGTGGAGGCAGGAGGATTGCGAGTTTGAGGCCAGAGGCAAACTGTACAACTTAGCAAGACCCTGTCTCAAGATAAAAATAAAAATGGGCTCGTAGCGCAGCTCAATGGTAGAGCACTTGCTAAGTATGTGTGAGGCTCTGGGTTCAACCCCCCAGTACTGCAAAAAACAAAAACACAGATGAATCAAAAAACAAACAAGCAAACAAACAAATAGAAAAATGGGTATGGGGGTACATATCTGTAACCTCAAGATTTACAATGGATTAATTTTTTTTTAAGTGCTGGGGATTGAACCCAGGGCCTTCTGCGTGGTAGGCAAGGGCTCTACCACTGAGCTACATCCCTAGCCATTTAAAAAGCATATATTAATATGAATTTTTATTAGCTGGCTATCCGGAGAATGAGATAAATCCCTGGAGACCTATCTCTCACCCTCCAGGAACCCCATGGAAAATCAAGATATGAGGTAGCACCCTAAGTGCAAGATGGCAGCCAATTGTCATAGCAACAACAGAAGAAGGAGTCTGGTTGGCTGTGAGGGCAGTGCTGGGAAGCCAGCTGGTGCCAGATGGACAAACCCAGCAGAAGGCAGCCCCAGCCAGGCGAAGCTCATGCCCCATGCCCAGGGCCTCCCTCCATATGCCAGCCTCAACCTGGTCCTCCCCTCCAGGCTAAAGGCCCCATTGCTATCTGTGGGGGATGATGCCGCAGCCATTCCTCCTCCTGGCTGTTGCTTGTACAACAAGGAATGACCGCTTAGAGACAAAAGATCATCCTGCTCAGAGTCGCTCTGGTCCATGGGCCCAGGGATCTAAACACATCGATTTTAGCTCACCCCTGACAATGCTGAGGAGCCATAAAATCAGGGACTTGAGAAGGTCCCAGGAGGCAGGACTGGTAGGTCCCATTTAGAACACATTCATATAGTGGAGATTCCACAATGCTTGGGTTGAGCTCCCATGGGAGACTGTGGTGGTGAGGACAGCAGGGAAGGAGCAGGAGGTCAATGCGCAAGCTGAGGAGACAGGGCTCCTCCTACCTCTCACTGTCTCTCCATATTGCTTGGACAGTATTGGCACATGGCCAGTGGATGTTCTTCCTGAGAGGGATAAAAGAAGCTGCAGTTGCCGGGGGTGGGGGGGTGGGGAGGTGGGGGTGGGGAGGTGAGGGGGTGGGGTAGGGGGGGTTCATGCCTGTAATCCCAGCAACTCGGGAGACAGAGGCAGGAGAATCACAGGTTCAAGGCTAGAGGCAGCCTGTATAACTTAGCAAGACCCTGACTCAAGATAAAAGAGGAGAAAATGGGCTGGGGGTGCAGGTCAGTGATAGAGAGCTTGCAAAGCATATCTTAGGCTCTGGGTTCAAACCCCCAGTACTAAAATAAGTAAATAAGTAAATAAATAAATAAATAAATAAATAAATAAAATGCTACAGTAATGGGATCTGCCACCTAATTGTTAAGAATGAGTCCCTCCCAAACCAGTCTCAGCAAGATGCTCAAGATCTGAATCCCGAGACCCCCGTAACTCCAGTCACACAGTCCAGCCACACTTCACAGACAGGCCTTCTTAATAGATTTCACCCCAAGCATTGCTGCTGTCCTCTCGGGCAACCTATAGCTCACACTAGCTCACACTTCCAAACCCGGAAGCGTTCCTACACACCCCCACCTGCCTCCAGTGGCCCCTCTCACTGCATCCCTCATCATTTAGTATTTAACACTGGACATCTGCATATAGCCCTACAAAACATTCATACCACCCCATTTGATCGTCACCAAGGAGGGAAGTGGGGGTCCAAGGCATTAAGCAATTTGCCTAAAGTCACCCAGCTAGTGAGTGAAGGGAGGCAGAATTTGGATCCTGACCAGTCTATCCAATTCTAGACTCTAAACCCAAACCTCCTTTTGTTGTCCTTCCAGTAGATGAGCCCTCAGCCCAGCAAATCTGTGACAAGCTGTAGGCTGAAGTTGTACCCGTGGTTATTCTACTGCTTGGAGCACCTCAAATCCAAACTGTTATTAGAAGGGGCAGGGTAGCCAACAAGGGCTTGGCAGGGTGAGGTCTCTCTACACTGCTGATTAACAGGAGGGGACCATGGGCTGGGCCAGGAGAGAACTTCCTATGGGGAACACAAGAGTGGGTTTGGAGCTGGGCACGTTGGCATACACCTATTATCCCAGAGACTTGGGGGGCAGAGGCTGGAGGCAGCCTGGGCATCTTAGTGAGACCCTGCCTCAAAATAAAACATTAAAAAGGGGCTAGGAGTGCGGCTCAGTGGTAGACCTGGCATGTGTGAGGCCCTGGGTTCAGCCTTCCAGAAGTGAGGGGAAAAAAAAAAAAAGAGTGAGTTTGGAGACTGACATGACCTTGGGACTCCTTTTTGGTTCTGTTCAATCTTATCTTTCCACCCCTCCAACACAGCCCTCCCTGGAAGGGGAGCCCTCTGGGGAGCTGCAAGGGGCCTCTGACAGTTCCTCTGCCTGGGACACAAGAGGAGTGGGGTGAGGCAGTGTGTCAGGGTAGAAGCACAGGACGTGTGAGTTGGGGAGGGAAGACTAGAGAGGCTGGCAGATCAAGAGGCATGGGTGGGAAGAGTGGGGAGTGGGTAGGCATAGGACCTTGGTGCTGGGCAGCTGGGGCCTGACTAGATGATGGGAACAGCTCTACACAGCCTCCTCATGAGACCCGGGCCAGCCTCAGCTTCTCTCTTCCTGCACAGACCAGCTTAAAGCCTGAGGCCCCTGCTCAGCCCTCCCCTCCTCCACCCAGGCTCTTTGGGTGCTAAATCCCCTCACCTGACAGACCCACTCACAGAGAGGGCTTTGTGTGAAGGCTGGTGGGGGCTGGGTGGCGGCTGCCTGCCCCACTTACATTCCAGCCTGGTGGCCAGCAGCAGCCTCATCTCCGCTGCCCTCTCTCCAGCTCCCCACCCTTTCCCTGGAAGAAGCCCTCACAGTTGCCCTGGATCCCTCCCTTCACTGCCTCTAGGAAGTTTCTAAGGCGGAAGTGCCTTCTGCTTCTTCACTAGCCCCCTTGGCTTATAGTCTTTGACCTCTTGAAACTTCTTATTGACTTGTTTATTAAATAAGTGAACTTGGAGACTGTCTAGTTGCCCCACAAAGTCAGGGCCAGTGTCCCTGCCCTGCTCCCACATGCCCATACCCTGCCCTGACCTTAGGTGCTCTTTGGGCTGGGAACCCTCAACCTCAGCTTTGCATCTCCCAGAGGACTCCCACAAGCCCAGCTGGCCTCCCCACTCCGTGTGTGTGTGTGTGTGTGTGTGTGTGTGTGTGTGTGTGTGTGTGTGTGTAAGAGAGAGAGAGGGAGAGACAAAGACAGAGACAGAGACAGTGTGTGAGGGGAGGATTCTGGAAGGCAGAGGCAAACACATCCCTTCCTTAGGTGGCTCCCAAGCCTTTCATACACTGCTTCATTTATTCAGAACCAGCTGACAGCCAGTTGTATGTCAGGTTGGGTGTTGGGCTTTGTGGGTCGCCAAGTGTTGGG
This sequence comes from Pedetes capensis, assembly GCA_007922755.1. Lineage (NCBI taxonomy): Eukaryota > Metazoa > Chordata > Mammalia > Rodentia > Pedetidae > Pedetes > Pedetes capensis. The sequence goes on along the minus strand of VMDO01000051.1, from coordinate 381,433 downwards.
AGGCCTGGCCCTTCTAGTACTTCTGTGTTGCTCCCCAGCCACTGCCTGCACCTAGCATCTCAGAGGCTGAGCATCCCCCTCCTTAAATCCAGCCTTCCTGGTGCTGCACATAAGTCTTTGACAATGGAACTTCTGTCTCCATTTCCACCTCCTTCCAGCACAGACTCTTTGAGGGAGCAGGCTAGTCCCCAAGCACACCATGCCCTTTCCTCCCTCCTGGCTGTCTACTCTCCACCACCCACCTCCTCAAAGTCCTTAGACTAGCAAACTCCGGCATACCTTCTCTCACTTATCTTTTGATGCCTTCCAGGAAGCTGTCCTGTGCTTCCCTGAGGGGCCTGTAGCACCCTTCCCCAGAGCTCCAAATGCTCTGTGCAGGTGTTTTGTCATTATTTGGGTCTGCTCTCACTCTAGACTGCTGCTTCCTCAGAGCAGCTCTGGATCCCAGCCTCCCCTCCTCCTAGCACTCCTCGCCCAGTAGTAGGCACTCAATAAGTGCCTGTTGAACGGATGAGCTGACATGGAGACAGAGTAAAGGAAATCAAGGCATGGATGTAAGAGGTGTCACATAGGAGGAAGTGACAGGCTTTGGATGAGAACAACTGGGTGTGGGGCAAGTCCAGGATAGTACTCAAGATTTGAACCTGAGGGTCTAGGTCATTAATGGTGCCACTGACAGAGGTAAGGAAACAGGAGCATGGGCAAAACATATTGAAGATACATTAAGCTACTGAGCATCTGAACTCCCTAGGAATGAACCCCTGCCTGAGTTTTGCTATTCCAGATGCTAAGAACATAGGTACCTTCCCAGGACTCCATGCAACCAGGGACTCGGCAGGTTACCTTCCAGGTTCTGACCTGGGAGCTCATGGTGGGACCCTGGACAATCATTAGGGTATGAATCTGGAGTTTGGGTAGATAGTGATCAAGGAAATGAGTGAGAGTTTCTAACTTCAGAGGATGGTTGAAGCGACAAAAATGAACAAGAGGAAATAGGAAGAAAACAAAAGGGTGCTGACAGTGGAAACCTGGAGAACATGTCTGCTTGGGGAATTGGTTGATCCAGAGGGCTGAATGAATGACACCCAGAGTGAACCATTATGGATGTGATATAAGAACCAAAGAACAAAGAAGACTGGGAGGGTGTCAGTGTGAAATAGTCCATAGAAGTCAAGGAGGGCCCCTCCTGAGGAAGGGTGGTGGGCCCAGTTGAGGGGACTATGAGTGGCCTTTCAGAGGGTGCAGTTTCACTGGTTATGAAGGTAGAAGCTAGCCTGCTGAGTTGGAGAGAAGACAGAGCATCACCTCCAGTACATAGTGGCTTTTCACAGGACCAGGAGACCCTCAAACTAGTGCATGATTCTGCTTGCCCATGCCTTACCCTCTCCCTCTCCCATTGGTCCTCCCAGCTCTGATTCCTCCAGTGCCTTTGACATCATTCACAGTCCTCTGAGTCCTCTAGGACCTGAACCCATGGCTGAAGCTTGTCTACCACCCCACTTGGGTGCTGAACCTCACACTTCTAGAAGCTGCCCTTCCTGGTATCTCCCCTCTCCCTTCTCTCTTCCTAATACCCCTAGTGGAAAAAGTCAACTCTATTCCTGGCCAGCCAGGAAATCCTTCTTATGGTGTCATTCTCCTCCATGCCCATCACCCAGGGCTGGCTGTCAGCCCACACCTGTCAGAAGCGGCCATTTTATGGGCGCCAGATACCTAAGATGGCGGCCTCCCTCCCTCCCTCTGCTTCCGTTCCCACAGCCTTGCCTTCTACCCCTGCCTCTTTCTTTCTGAAGCCTGAGCCTAACAAGGTGGGGGGCCAGGCTGGGGAGCCAAGGCCGGAGGAAGGAAGACAAAAAAGGACAGAAAAGCTGGGTCTTTGGCATCTCTCTTTGGCATCTGAGTCCAGCCCACGGAGGGAGGGCAGAAGGGAAGAAAGAAAGTAGTGTGAGTTTTTATTTCTGTCCTCTTCCTGCTGCCTCCCCAACCCCTCCCCACACACTTTGATGAAAACAAAATCTCTCCCCTTTTCTCCTCCAATACTCCCCCTTTTCCTGGCTTCTACCATGAGCCTCCTGGAATGCAAATGAACTATATTATGCAAATGTATGCAAATCAGGCTTAACGAGCGGAAGGAGGGGGCAGAATGCCTAATGAGTAATGTCGGAGGGTGCAGATGGAAGGTGTTAGGAATGGCCCCCTACTTTTCTCTGTTCCCACAGCCTGAAGGTTTGCTAGAGGTAATGGAGTGTCCCTTACTTCTGGGAAAGAGTAGAAGGTCATGGCCCTGACCCATTCCTTCAGCTGAGAAAGCCTAGGATGGTCTTAGCTATAGTGAAGGGCAAGAGGAAGCTTAAGGAAGAGGAGTTCAGTACAAGGGATGGGTGCTCACTTGCACAACTTTGCCCAGGCACTAGATGCAACAGCCTCCCTGCCTGTAAGGCCTACTGATGCCAGAACCTTCAGTTCTGGGTGCTAAAAAGAGAGTAGTGCTTATTTGTGCCATGGCTTGTACATCTGAAAAGAGGATTCCCCAGGGAAGATTCCCAGCCCAACCCAGGTTCCTCCTGGAGGGGGGGTAAAAGCTGTCTCTTTTTGTGCTTTGGGGGGGGAGGTGTTGGGGTGGTTGCCATGGCAACATACCATGGAATACCCACCTCCCCAACATTCAGCCCCAGAGGACTTAGGAGTTGGGGGTAGATAATAGATTGACACCCCCTGATGCCCCCGCCACCTGGCACTGCCAGCCGGAGATGGCGGCATCAAATCTGAGAGAATAGCCCCTTTGTTTCTAGGCTTACGGTGTTGGGGGAGCAGGCATGGGCACACAGAAGGGCCTTTCCCAGGCCCTATTCCAGTTTGCATGACTCCTGCTGGCCTCTAGAGACTCCTGTGGCCATCCACTGGCCCCTGTACCCTGGCAGATGGTGGCCCCTTTGCCTTTTCTCTCATGGCTTGCCAGCCATTGCTAGGTAAGCTTTCCACTGTGCTTTCCCTGAGGCCTTCTCTCCAAACCTCCTCAGACAGGGATGGTAGTCAATTCCACCTCTTAGCTTTGTGGACACCTCACATGCCCAGACATGCATCCCATACTTTTTCATATGGGAGCAACCCAACACAAAATTCCCCCTACCAGCATTAGGCAGGGAGACTTCTAAAGGAGACATCAGACACACAGAAAGGGCCAGGCTGAATTCAGGAGTCTAGATCTTTGCTTTCTACTAACCAGCTGGGTGACCTGGGTCACATATCTTCCACTCCCTTGTGATATGTAAAATGACATAGGGCTGATAATAGCCACAGCTCATTTTAGCTTTAGCTAATCTGTCCCACTCCATGTCTTACATGACCTTAGGCTGAATCCTTCCTGAAATCTAACCTTCATCCTTCCTACTACTGGGGCAGCTTGTCTCATATAGACTTCTTACAAGAGAACAAATCGAATGTCCTGGAGACAGGAATGCCAACTTCCCTCAGACTTTGCCTCCCCCAGGACGCCACAGCCGCCTAGATACAACTCCCTCAGATTCAAAATCTATACTGTTTGATATTTGGAGCTATAGATGGACAGACCCTTCCTCCCCCTCCCAGAGGGGCTCCACAGGGGCTCACTCACCGCCTGGGAGCTGTCCATGGTGCTGGATGGGCTCTGTAGCACGTTGCTTGTCCACATGGAAGAAAGAGGGCGGGAGGGTGGTAGAGCACCCACCCGCCCCAGGTGAGAAGCTAAAGGGAAGAGAAGAAGCAGAAACATTTGGATACAGTAAGGAAAGGGGAAATGTAATCTTGAAAAATTCTCCTCCCGGAGACCTCCAAACTACCAATACTACTTTGAGGGAAGGAGGGCACAAGAGTCAATGAATCACTGAGCCTCCCACCTCTTCATCCTTAATGACTTAAGTGCCCCATAGTAGCTCAGTTCTCCTCTGTATCCCATTGGGAAATCTATGAGGAGATGGAGTCAGTGCTTTTGCCTCTGGGAAAGAGCTCAGGCTGAGGGGAGGAGAAAGATAACAGACCTCTAGACTCCGTACTAAATACAAAGGCTCCTTCCAGGAATTTAGTAATAAAGATGAGAAAGAGATACAACCTGCCTGATAGCATTATAGATATGAGGAGCTTGAGAGGAAAGGCAAGATCAGGGTGTGTGTGTGTGTGTGTGTGTGTGTGTGTGTGTGTGTGTGTGTGTATTTGTCCCTGGCACAGAGATGATCCTGTGTCAGTGGTTTTTAACCCAAGTTGCACATTAAGTGATATTGATGTCTAGGCTTCATTCCCAGATGCTCAGATCTCATTGGGCTGGACTGGGCCCAAACATCTGTTGGGGGAACAAAAGAAAACAACAAAACAAAAAATTCCCAGGTGATTTTAGTGCATAACCAAGTTGGGAACTTACTGGCCTAGAAGGAATCAGATAAGAAAAAGTGTAGGTGTTAAGCCTGACCAGCTGGAGAAAGAGGTGTCATTAAAGAAGAAGGGAATGAATAGAGAGGAGAAAGGCAAGCATGTAACTACCCTCCCTAGGGTCTTGTGGATGGACCCTGGGCCTAGACTGGGGACCCACTCAGGTGTTGGGCTTGTCTGTTCTGTGCTGTGGAAGCTTGAACCACCCCGAGGTGATGAGATGTATGGTCTCTCCACCATCGTCACTTATGCAGAGACAGAGAGTGGGTGCAATAACCAAGGGCATGCTGCTCCCCTTCACCCACAGGGTCCCCAGGGAGGCGGCTGTGGAAGGTAAACAGCAACAATGGTCCCTTTCAGTGTCCAGACTCCAACCCTTCAGTCCAATTAGCAAACACAGCAAACAGCAATTCAGCTGCCTTCAGCGGCTGTCATAACAAACTCAGAGCTGCCTTAATGGGGGGATTAGGGCAGAAGGAGGGGGGCATCACTCTAGACCTGGCAGAGCTTGGGTGGCAAGCAAGGGGGTTCCCCTTTTCTCTCACCTTTCTCCTAACTAACTAAATATGCACCCACCCACCCTCTCTTTTATAACCCTGCTCCTCATTCCACTTAAAGACCCAAGAATGTTTTATGGTTTTGTCTTCTCCTTCCTTCCAAGGATTTTAAAGCATTAACCTAAACTCACTTATTTCCTAAGGGAGTTGGCAAAACCAGCCACTGGATGAAACTGTGCTATACTCACCAATCTGTGTTTTTAGTAACTCTAGAACCTAGAAGTTTAATGGCATAAAGTTAGCATCATCTTTTACCTGTGCCGGATTTATCAATATGCATAAGTCAGTTGATAAGTGCCCTTACAAATAAATGTAAGGTTCATTAAGGAAAAAAGAGGACAGTGGCCATTCTGCTATGTGGACCCAGCCTCTTTCCCCTAACAGGCTTCCCAAGGACCAGGCCTCGTCAACCTAGACTTCCATCATTTCTATCCAGGTCCCCAGGAGTTCTTCCTCCACTCCCAAACTGAACAAGGAGGAGCAAGCCTTCTGTCTTTAAATGTTTTGAGATCCTCAGTCATAAACATGCCAGAGAGCTTTCGTTTTTACATTCTGAAATCAATCACATACTATCTAGCCGTCTTCCCAAACTACAGCCATTAAGCCTTCTGCAGTCGAAGGATTACCCTTTACCAATGGGTGTCACCACATATTATATAGAATTCTGCATTTGCTGCGTATAACAACCGATGTTGCTGAATGGTAGAGAGTGTACCTCACATGCATGAGGCCCTAGCTTTGATCCTCAGCACCACAAAACAAACAAATCAAAAAACTCTCATGGGTAAATTCTTATCCTCATTATACAAATATCTAAATCAAGGCTCAGAGACATGTGTGGCTGGTAAATTGTGTCATCGAAACATGGACCTCAGTTCAGTACATTTGCTCTATTTCTTCTCCCTAGGTTTGCTGATTGAGATGTTTCTTACAACAGCAAGTCTCTTTTAACAAGATCCTTTCGATGCCTGGAACCAGGGAAAAATATTTGTCCTGGGTTGAGGGTGTGGGTGATAACACAAAGCTTGAGTCATATATTTAGGAGGAGGTTGTCTTTGGCTGCCTGGACTGAGAATTCAATGAGAGGGTATTAGCATGAGACACTGAGGAGAAAAATGGATCAAGAAACCAGCTGAGAATTTGCTTTCCAGTAAATTAAGTGGATGTAGAGCTGAAGAATAGAACTGAAAAATTTTAGATACAGGCAGAGGTGTGATGACACAAGGGAGGAAATTTCCTAACTGATAGCTGGTGAGGGTATCCACCCAGCCTCCCTACACTCCAGTCCCATCAGTTCTACTGGGTTTAACTGAAGGAGGATGGTGCCATGTGGCATAAAGACTCAGTGGGGTCACTGTGATGTCTGCATTTGGTAAACTTCCCTATAATGGATTTACCTATACACAGCCAGGCATTCCTAATCGCCCAACTGAGCTTTCTACCCAGCATGGAACAGTAAGCATCCAACCTCACACCAGCTCCCACAACACTCAGTTTCCCACCCTTCCAAGCAGATGCACACAGCTCACAAACACAGTCACTCACCACTCTCCTGGCAACCACACCCACTCACCCACTTGTACACACCATCTGTACACATCAGACACACAGACTGCCAGCTCCATATCCCTCTTGGCCTCTATTCCTCCTCTCCACTGAGGTGCTTGTTTTGTAGAGTACAAACCGTCAAACCTCCCGATTCCCTCAGGTCCTCTATTCTCCTTTGCAGATCCTGTGGCCCAGTGTGGTCATGGGAGACAATATTAGTATTGTGAACCCAAGCTGGGCGTGGCAGCATATGCCTATTATCCCAGCAATTCGGGAAATGGAGGCAGGAGGATGGCAAGTTCAAGGCCAGAGGCAGCCTGAGTAACTTAGTGAGACCTTGTTTCAAGATAAAAAATAAAAAAGAAGCTAGGGCTGCAGCTCAGGGGATGGTATGCAGAAGGCCCTGGGTTCAACCTCCCAGTAATATATATATATATATATATATATATATATATATATATATATATATATATCATTGTGGTTAATAATATAGGTTCTAAGTCTCATGTGGAGCAGCACCTCAGCAGATCCCAAATATACATTTGCAACAATCTACATGAAATATTGAAAAAGAAGAAGAAGAAGAAGAAAAAGAAGAAGTAGAAGAAGAAGAAGAAGCAGCAGCAGCAGCAGCAGCAGCAGCTACTGCTGCTGCTGCTTATCTTTCTTGGTGCTTCTCCTCTTCCCATCCCAAACCCCAATCCCTGCTCACAACTAAGCCTCTCCTCTCTCTTCCTCTTCTGGTGGGCATTCCCTCTCCTCCATGCCTGATTCATTCCTTTTCCTCCTTTCTCATTCACCCACCATTTTGACCCCTACCTCACTTTCCCAGCTCTTTCCACAGGCAAATTCAATGGAAAAAGCTTGGGTTTGAGGTCAATGAGTGAAATCAGCAACTCATTTGGGTCTGTGTTTCCTCATCTGTAAAATGGGGCTAATAACAGCTACCTCACAGTGATGGAAGATGAAAGGGAAGCACATTATCCCCTGAATGTGGTGTTAGGGATTATTAGTTCCTACCCAAAACTTGTTCCCTTTCTCCCTAATCCAGTCTGTCCCCATCCCTCCTCCAGAAAACTCGAATTCCAAGCTGTGAAAAAGTAAGAGGCCACTAATCTTTCCATCCTCCAAATCTCTAAAGGAGATATATGTACACTAGGCTCCCTGAAGCCCAATTTTTTGAGTTTGGATTCTCCAATATTTCTCCCACATAATATATAATTGAATCATTATCGTCTAGCTATAAAACAGGTCCTGGGAGGAAATTTTAAATTTACACAGGAAACTGGAGTCTGTACAAGGTCATTTTGCCCAGTTCCCCTGCCCACTTTTACTCACTTTTTACTCCTCATTGCCCTGGGTCCTAGAATGCCAGGGGATGAAGGTTGAGGTGGAAAGTGGTAATAAATACAGAAGGGGTGACTTCTAGCTCTAGCCCTAGACACATTTACTTTTATTTTATAAAATGACTCTAGACCATCCTCTTCTCAGCTGTACCTAAATACTCTTTTGCTTAAAATATTTAGGTCAGGCCAGATAAATTGATTCTTTTAGGAAAGGCCCTGATTAATCTCTCTAATTCTTTGCTTTCTCTGGGCAGCATAGACACTAAGCTACAAATTCCTTTGTGTTTGAATGCCTCAGAGCTCGGTGAGGCCATTTGTTCTTGGATATGATTTCTAAGAGTGAAGCAGAAATGAGAGGGTAGGATGTCCTGAAAGACTCCAACTTCAACCCTTTGGTCATTATTGACAAACCAGCATGAGAATCTTTTAAAGACATCATTCAGGTATGGAATCTGGAGGAGGAAATCATATAGAAATGGAACAGAGAGATTACGCACTCCATTGTCCCAGAACTCAGGCTGGGCAAAAGATTCTCCAGCAACCTTGGCCTCTTTGTTTGTTTTGTTTTGTGTCTGTTTTTAGCGACCCCCATCCAGTAGCTCCAAGCTCTATCCCCACCTTCTTCCACCTTGACATTCTCAGCTCCCACCCAAGCTGGATAGCAGTGTAAGGTTTCAGGGATCCGATCAAAGGCCAGAGTTCTTGGGTGACATCCGAGGAGCCCTCCCCCTCCAGCAATAGCTGTGGACCGCCTGAGGGAAACTGCTCATTCCAGTCACTGCTCCTGGGAAAAGCCCAGGCTGGAAGTCCCAGACACGTCTCGCGGAAGCCTGCAACTGGATTTCAACAGATCTCTACCTGGGAGCCGCTCCCCGGGCAACGACGCCGACTGCCCCATCCCGAGCGCAGAGCCCCAGAGGGCGCCCACAAAGCGGCTTCTTTGCTTCGTCTCAATTTAGCAGGGCCGAGAGTGGAGAGAGAGAATATTTCTCCTGGCTGAAGTAAAACGGGACAGCGAATCCTACCTGCGCAGACCAGGTTTAGGGAGGAGGAAGTCGCCACAACCAGGCGGTTGGGCCGCTGGGTCCTCTTGCAGCCTCCCGCGGCCAGTCAGTCCTCGAGGCTTTGGCCCCTCGCCCGCCCCCGCAACCCGTCCGCCCTTGAGGACCCCTCTGCGCAGTGTATGGGGTTATTTTTACTTTCGGTTATCTAGCTTTATGAAGACTCCACACCACTCATACAGCTAGATAACCAAAGATAACAACCAACCCCGCCTCCTGGCTGCCGCTGCCGCCTCTTCCACGCAGCCTCCCGACTGTGCCGCCGCTGCCGCCAGTACCTCTGCAGCTTCCCGTCGCCCGCTGTAGAAGAGGAGGGTGGATACACGTGTGGAGGTGGAGGCGGAAAGACAAATGGAGTCCGAGACCAAAAAAGACTCAGACACAGTGATACAGACACGACGGGGGAGGGGGGAAAGGTATGGAAAAGACTGAACGACCTATGGCATCGAAGCTCGAGGGTGGACCTCGGACCCAGACTCCAAAGTTTCTGATGCCTCCTCTGCCACTCCCCCTTTTCCATCCAGAAGCGGGAGTTGCACTGGTCCAGGCGAACTGGTCCCGGAGAGAAGGATTTGCAGGCTTTTCGTGCCACCCGGGAAGACCGCAGAGACTGAGGAAGAGGCCTGCCCAACCTCACCGGGTCTCCACTGCCTTCCTCGGGAAGATCTAGGGCGCATCCGAGAGCCAGAGCCTTAGCCTTCAGAGGAGCCCGAGCCTCCGCGTAGGGTGGAAGGGGAGCCGCAGAGCCAGCCCAGACAGGTCTCCAACTTGCCGGGGCGGTGGAAGCGAAGCGGAGCCCGTGCCGGAAAAAGAGGCAGATCCAAGCTGCCGGCGGGAAGGGGGAGCGGGCTGCGAAACCCTGGGCATAAAACCCCGGAGGCCCCGGGAAAACCCCGCGACCTAAAGAGGGCAACCTGTCGGGTTGGGGTGGAAGGCGACCCAGAGACTCTCAAGGGAGTCTCTCAAAGGGAGAAGGAAAGGGCAAAGACCCAACCCGGGAAGAGATCTGGGAGGGCACTCAGGAGATGGGGGTGGGGGAATGGAAAGCAGAGGGCGGCCAGCCAGGTGAGCCGAGTCCCAGGACCCCGAGAAACGGCTTTGTACAAAGAGAAGCAGCAATCATCAAGGCTGTGAAAATGGACGGGGGTCGGAGGCAAGAGATGCCCTAGGGGCTGGCGGAGGTGCCATTGGGGACTGGAATTGGCAAGGAGGAGGTCCAGGGAGCCCCATAGAAGGTGTGGGGCTCCGCCGGCCTCTCTCAGCGGACGCGCAGCACGCTGTATTTCCGAGGCGCTCTCCCACCGCACGCCCCACACCCGCCAGGCCACTTACAGCGAGCCTAGGATGCCCATAGGTGCTGTCCTGCGCGGTCCTCCCGGCGGGTTCTCACCCATGGAGCTCCATGGACCAGGGTTCTGCGTGTCAGGGCTTAGCGTACACCGGGGCGGAGGAGCTCAGTCGGCTCTTAGCCTCTGCCGAGCCGTGGCGAGCAGGGTGGAGCGGGTTTCACCTCCCCAGCTCCCTCCTTAGTCTCTACAGCTGCTCTGGCCCTGGCGCACTCCGGCTCCGGACTTTTCATTCATCCTTTCACACCCCCTCCCCAGGCCAGACTCTGATTGGCTCTACATCGCGTGACGTTAGGCCTCGTTCCCCCGCCGGCCCCGCCCCTCCCCCTTCCCAGGCCAGGCTGAGGCGCGCAATTGGGGCGCCCCTCCCTTTCACCCCCCACCCCCCGCAGAATGGTGTTGGGGGGGATGCTACTATGTCTGTGTGCTGATTCTCAGCCTCTTCCTGCCGCATCTACTCCCAAGACCCGCCAGCCATGTCTAGAATCCATTGCCATTTGTGGTTCTGATCATCAACATCACTCTTTTTGTAGGTCCTACATTTTCCATTTTGGAAAATGCACCAAGACCAGGGCGCAAAGACAGAAAAGAGACTGGGCAAAATTTCCTCAAAAAGAACCAGATATTCCTGTAATCTCAGCACTCTGGAGTCTGAGATAGGAGGATGGAGAGTTGGAGGCCAGCCTAAATTATGTAGGACTCTGTCTCAGAGAGAGAAGAAGACAGAGATAAGGATAGAGATTTACAGAAAGGGGGAGAGGGAGAGAGGAGAGAGAGAGAGAGAGAGAGAGAGAGAGAGAGAGAGAGAGGAGAGACAGACAGACAGACAGACAGACAGACAGACAACTGGATGAGTAGAGACTCTACCCCTCCCTGCTTCCTTCCATCAGAATACTCTTTGTATTTCTTGAGTCCTGATCCTTCTCAAACTGTGATCCTAATATTTAGGATGGGCAGAAACCTGTAGTTGGTTTTCATCTCAAAACAATGAGGGAAAGATTCTGCAGTTTGGAGCTCCTACTGGGAGACAGAGGGGTCTGAATAAGGCCAAGCCTCCTTTTCTGTCTTCCAGAAGGGGACCATCTCTTGAAACTGTTCTGTGGTAGCACCGAAGTCCCCGTTAAGGGAGGCCTGGGGATGAGGCTCCCAGCTGGCATCAGCTTAGGGAAGACCCATAGAATTTGGTCCAGCCGTGGAGGTCCTACTCTCCCTTCTGCCTTCTTTCCCGTCTCTCTGCCTTCTCTCCCACAGGCCTCCCACAAGCCTCCAACCTCTAGCTCTACTCCCACAGCCCACGTTCCAACTCTGGGGTGTGAGGAAGACAGCTCTCCAGCAGGGCTCCATGCCTGACTTTCCCAAGCTGGCTCCCTATCTGGCTCAAGGAGACATTCCTGTTTCATCCTTTCAGCTGGAGACTCAGACATAGCAGAAAGTGCTGTCACAACCTTGTGTAGTACCCAGTGGCCAGCAGGCTGGATAGAGATTCTGGCTGCCCCACAGAGCTCTCAGAGCAAGCTGTGGGCCCCCTAGGAGCTACTGTGCTGGCCAGAGAGCTGTTTGAATTCCTAGCCTAGCCAAGAGACCCCACCCTTCTACTCACCTGCTAAGACTATGGTTCAGATTCCTGGAGTCTGTCAGTCAGATTAACACCAACTATCTCTTGTAACCAAGGATTCCTGATACTAGGTCACCAGGGGCACACTCTAACAGACCACTGTTAACTATCATGTCCATCCAGACTTTTTTTTTTTTTTTTTTTTAATCTGCTGGCCTGCACAGCCCAGGACAATGCCAGGCCTAGATGCTGTTTGCCTTGGTTAGATGCAAGCCGGTGGCCAGTGCATTTAACTTGGTGCTCCCCTCAAAGATTGGAGAATGTCTGAAGAATCATTGGCAATGATACTAGCAGCATGACTGTGGGGTAGGAGACAGTGTGAAAGGGGATGAAGCCTAGGGTCAGTGTCTTTCCCTACCAGCTGAAGAAAAGGATCCTATTTCCCCAGGTCTCAAGGCCAGGCTTGGTGCAGCATTTTCCATCAGCCTCTACTGAGTCTCAAGGCCCTTACCCAAAAGAGAGGCTTTCTAGAAGCTTCCACAGGATCAATACTTAACTCTCCCAAAACTGGGAGCACACCAGCCAAGGGTGAAAAGGGAAGGAAAGGGGCTGAGGCAAAATGTCCACTCTCTGCATTGTTTCCTGGTGCCCCCTCCTTGGAACCCATACAAATCAGAATGGGGGAACTCTGGGGTTCCTGAGATTTTAGTATGGTTGTAGAAAAAGGGACTTTCCCCAGAGATTCTCACAGACAACTCTCCTACCAGTGGGCTGCTGAGTGCATTCCCTAAATGCATCCCTGTCGGTCCCAGAAAAACAACAGGCCTTTGACCTTTCCTCTCTATGCCAGCAACACTTCAAAGATTTTTCAGCATACCACTTCACACCCCTTCATAGGATGCCAGAACCCCCAAACATTGCAGCCATCATAAATAGAGCCAACACACCACCAACTCCCCGCACAAGCATCTCCCCATTAGCCCTCCCACAAAATCTCTTGAAAGAATCTTCAACAAACCATTCTCAACTGCCTCCTTATGGGGGAAGCACAGGCTGACCCGCTAACTAAAATGCTCCCCTTTCTTCTCACCCACCAATTTTCACCTGTCCTCTGCCTTCTATGGGGCCCAAGCTAATCTCCCCATCCCTTATCCTGGGTAAGAGGAAGCTGGGCTGCCGAAGCTCCCTTCTTTCTCAGCCACTGTTGTAATTTTGTGGGGAAGGGGGGAGGACACAAAGGTTTCCTTGCTCAGCAGAGACTCCCTTCACATACCCCTAAATGGCCTAATTCAGATTCATGTGGACTCCCTCAAAGATCAGTCTCAAGAGAGAAACTGGGTATGTTTAGTTGATTTCTGAAAATAGGTATGTCAAAATTTCCCCCAAATAGCTAGATAAAGAGCAATATCCTCCTGCTTCTTACTGTAGCCTTGAGTTCTACAGGGTTAGTTCAGGCTAAACGGGGTCCAAATTAAGGAAGACATATCCCCATAAAGGAAAATGGCCATTAGTCTAAGCTGTCCCTGCACAGGCCACCTGGAACCCCTACTCTGTCCAGATTCCTGGTGATGTAAATTTCTGTTTGATTTTTGTCTAGGTGCACTGGACAACCCAATCTCCCTCTGCTCCTGCTCAGGGATGCAGGGGAGTGGGGTGTCTGTCTCTACTTCAGTGGAGACAGGACTGTGTGCTATGAAAGAAGAGGAGAACTCCCCATGGCCATGTTAACTGGGACTGGTCTGTTTACTAAGCTACATCGTTCCAGTTTCAAACAAGAAATGACTGCAAGAATGGCAAATGAAGCTGGGCACGATGGCACGCACCAGTAATCCCAGCACCTAGGAGGCTGAGGAGGAGGTTGGGACCACTGCAAGTTGGAGGCCACCCTGGAGTACACAGCAAGTTTCAGGGCAGCTAGGGGTACATAGTGAAGCCCTATCTCAAAAAAGGAATAGATAAACAAACAAACAAAATAAAATTGGCAATGAGACAACCTCTCAAGGACGGGGCAATTCCTGACATATTCTTTGTCCAGGGGGAAAGGAAGTAGGAAACTTTAGGCAGAGTCTACCAAAACCACAATGGGAGCCCAGTGACTAATCAATTGACACAGGTATGCGTGTCCCAGTGCATGCATCTACAAGTCTGGGTTTATATTCATGCAATCCTGGACATTGTGGTGGGGAGCGAGGTGTGTTGGGGGGAGGGGATCTGTGTGAAGTGGGGAGAGGAGGGAGTGTTGTGCCTGTCACTTTGTGTTGTGTGTTTGTGACTATTCTGCGGTTCCTTTGACCAGAGGAGACCTTTCTACTAATTGGATACAGCCGGACTGTAGCAGGCTAACAGCTGGAGCAAAATAGGTACATTAGGTACATTTTGGCGTTGGACAACCAGGCTCAGTCTCCCTAGAAAGGTCTCAGCTGGAACTGGCCCACCTAGCACACAGTACAGTCGGTTGTTCAATGGCCTGTGGACCCCACACTGAGTCCTTCCAGGGAAATTCTGAGGGTCTCTGGGGAGAGCACCTCAAATCCTGTGCTGATGTGAACCTGGGTCTCAATTAGCCCAGGAGCCTGCATCCTTTTGGGGTACTGGGGATTACAGCCAGGACCTTGCACAGGCTAGGCAAGCACTCTACCCCTGAGCTACATCCCCAGCCTGAGGCTGTATTCTTTACCAGTGCCCAACCCCACCCCCATCCCTAGAGCTGCCCACCTATTGTCTGTGTGCACGAAGAGGTCCATGTAGAGAAAAACATGGCCTGAATTATGCTTTCTGGATGCAGCTTTTAGACGGATCTTTATAATTTGGGTACTCAAATACAGTTTGGCAGTAAACTGCTCTCTTGAAATATTCAGGTAATCAAATAAAAAGCATATTTTTTTCTTTGTTTACCAGGTTAATTTGCCTTGAGGATACAGATGAAAGCTGTATTTGAGGGAAGGTGGATTCAGATATTTACTTCTGTCACAGAAGTGCATCGTTATTGTGAACATTATCATGCATATATTTGCTATATAATATATGCTATATATGCTATATATATGCTATATTTGCTATATAATATATGCTATATATGCTAATATATGCTATATATATAGCATATATTTGCTATATAATATTTGCATTGTTTGTAGGATTGTGAGAAATAAAAGTGAGAATTGGCAGTAAAAATGCTGAGTTTGTTCCCCCTGCCTCCATATATATAGGCAGACAAGATTAGAGAGCATGGAGACATAATCTGGAGGATTTGGTTCCTGAAAATGCCACTTTCTTCCTGACAAGGGTTTGTTTTTGGGGTTTTTATTTTTGTTTTTTTCCCATAGAGGGCCAGTCTGGAAAGTCCCCAGGCCTGTCTAAGCACTGCTTCCCCAGCCTTCTATCTTTGAGTCCCCCACTCCACTCCCGTGCATGAGAGCCCTGTGGTGCCAGAGAGCTGAGAGCAAGGTGGCAGAGATGGTAAAAGGTCAGCTGATTCATCCAGATTGGGCCCTTTCTGTAAGATCCTCAGCCACCAGCAAATGGTCTCCTTAAAGGACATAAGCATGAGTGTGCAAGGGTGCTTTGCTTGCACACACATATACGCACACTCAAATCTGTCAGTTCAGAAAAAGGCAGTGGTAAATCCCATGTCCACTCCCAGCAGTACCACCTCCCAGTTCTTATAGGAACATTCCCTGGTACACTCACGCCTGTTACTTAAGCTCCCATTCACTCCAGTCTTCATTCTTCTCCTTTCTCGCCTCTGTCACCCATGTACAGATCCCTGTTCCCCTCTCCAACCAACCACCTCTCCCAAGGTCAACTGAACTTCATCTCTGCCCTCAGGAGCCAATGGCAAAAGGGGAAAAATTTCTCTGCATCCTCAATGCCTTTTTTATTCATCACAGAACCGGATGCAGGGTGGCCTTTCCTTCCCAAGGTACCCTATGCCATTTCCATTATCATTGACTAGGTAGGTCTTACAACAGAGTGGATAAAAAGCAGGGGCTGGAAGCCCAAAGAGACAGGGAATGGGGTGGAGAGGTAGGGAGAACAGGAAGAAACCAGATGATACAGGGCCAGTTCTCCTCCCCCCACACCATCATCAAAACCAAGGAAAAAATAAATACCCCAAAAGCCAAAGGTGGCCACCTATGATGACACCAGAAACAAAGGAGGCTGCTTCTTCTTGGATGCTCAGCCCCTGTCAAGGAGAATGCAGAGGTTAAAGTCCTTTGGGTGGCTCCAGGCTTCTTTCCCTAGTAGCCTCCAGTCTCCTAGTGCTAACACCTCCAGGACCTAGGCAGTCTAGTTTCCCCTCTTCAAACCCCAGAGCTCAAGGCTACACAGGGAGATCCTCCAAAGAGTAAGGCCTAGGCCTAGGCATGCAAGCTGCCAGGGCCCCTGGCTCAGGAGTCTGCAGCTCATCTCCACTGGGTGACACTAACCCTATCTTATCCCCACCACTTCCTACACCTCCACCCAAACCTTTACAGCCAGGGTCTGGGACTGACCCTGTGGTGATCTCTGGCTTCACCCTAAGAAGTAATCCCCTGCCCAATGGGCATTATCTCCTCATTGATTCCTGTTGCTCATGGACTACCAGGGAGCACACTAAGGGTAGAATGAAGGATCTAGTGTTAGGAATATATTTTTGTCTGTCTAGATCTAATGGCACTATAAACTGTAAAGTGCTATGCACATTTAAGATATCTTCAATCATATTATCTCTCTAGCTTTCTCTAGCTGTCTTTGTCATTACTTGTCTACCTATCACATATCCATGTATGTCCCTCAGAATCCATAAAGATGTCCTGTGGCTATCAATTTCCCCCCTATTTTTCACAAACACAAAAAGATATGAATACAAAACAGTTATTTCTTATTATTTTAATGTTAGGTATGGAACTCAGTCCATATTTTATAGTGTCATCTTCCCGGTATTCTGTTCTCAGGTTAAAATAGGGTTTGGGGAAATGATATGTACATAGATGACCCAGCTTCTAAAACACTGAAGAGTGCATTCATGTGTATGGGAATGCATTTGGGTCTGTGTTTGGGATAGGCTAATGAACTCTATCTCAAACTCAATTCCACACTAATTCTTTCTTTCTTCTGTCCTTCCTTCCTTCCTTCCTACCTTCTTTCCTTTCTTCCTTTCTCTCTTTCTTTCATCAGAAAGGCAGCCTACCCAAATGCAGAGGAAATCAGAAAAGAAGGGTGCTGGGGAATAGGAATAAGCCTTAAATCCAAGCCTTAAATCCAAGGATGCTCTGAATGCCTCCTTCCCACCTCTTGCACCCCCAGGTGCTCACTTGACCCCAGGCTTGCCTCAGTTCTGCCAGCCCATCCATTTCATAAAGACATGTCTCAGTCTGAAACTGTTAGCTTCATACCAAAGAGGGGCTGCCCCACCCCACACCAATTTGCTGACATGCCAGAAAAAGGGCACCAGAACAGGCAGGGAGCTTCTGGCTCCTTTTTCCACCATAATTCATTGAGAGTTTTGGGGTCCAGTTGCACCTCTCCTCTCTGATCTCTGCCCTACTACTCTACCATCAGGTGCACACAATGCCCAGGGGAGCAGAGAGATGAGGAACACAGCCCTGTCTGCACAGAACATGTGTGTGCATGTATGATGGCTGCCAGCCTCAGCCTCTCCCAGCATTCTGGCCTCTGAGGCACCAGGAAAGGTCTCCTCTGTTCTATCTCGTGCTATCCCCCCACCACAGATTCCAGAATTCCAGTCTGTATCACAAAAGCACAGTGTGAGTGGGGGACTCAGGGCAGGATAGTGCCTTCTCACTGTATCCCCTGGTCCACTTTAAAAAATCACCAAAAAGACAAAACACCTCCACTGAGTAGGTATGGAGAGGGCTGGAGTAGGGGCTCTCCACCATCCTGGAACCCAATCATCTGCCCAACACCTCCCTTGCCTCGAAACTCCCCTCAGCCCATCTCCCACCTGCCAGTTCATAAGAAAAGAGGAGAGAGGAGATGGAATTAATCTAAATCTGGCCAAGTGTTTTTGATATTTTTCCAATTCTGGTCTCCATCTCCCTGAAAATATAGCTCCTTTCCCCTTGCTCCCACCCAAGAACCCTCAGACTTTTTCTTCCCCTAACACCTGTGATCTCTAGAGCAGAGAGGAATAAGAGCCAGAGCAAGAAAAGGAGGTCAGGAGTCCAGATACAGAGCCAATTTTTCTCTTCCCCCAACCCTACTAAGATCTTCCTTCCTGCCTTTCCTCTTGTGAAAGCATTAAGATGTTGGCCATGTCTGGTGGAGAGAAGGGAGGGGTGGATTAATAGGATCAGTAGCACCGTGACCCTAACCCCCCCAAATCCCATTGACAAACTTAGTGAGCTGTCTGAGCTGGCAGGGGCTGGGGAAGGAGGGGAACCGAAAGGCCTCTGGGCAGTGGGGCAGGGCCCCTGCTTCCACCTCTGTAATAAGCAGGACAGAAAACCCACGGGCGGGCAGCCAACTCCACCTACACACACACACACACACACACACACACACACACACACACAAAACATGCTCACACGTGCATGCACACACACCTCCTCCCTTTGGGAATCCCTGAAATCTTTATCAGCCTTTTCTTTCTGTGATTATCGCACCAGCCTCCATTAGCCACTAGGCAAAGTAGGAAGGTTAGGGTGCCCTGACTCATTTCAGGGGATCCCTTCCCCACCCCCGGCTCAGTTGTCTGATGGGGCTCGGTCAGCTCCTCTTTGGATCCCAGTGGCCACTTACCCGGCTTCTGTGCAGAGGAGAGGCTGCGCGGGTGGCCCCTGCGGCTGGACTGCCTGCCTCCCTCCAGCTCCTAGCCTCTTGTGGAGCAGGAGGATGCGGCTCTGTGACGTAGTATCTGCCTATCCATTCAGGAATTTCGCTTGCCTCTCCCTTTCTCTTGCTGCTCTCCCTGGAAAGGCAGCGAAAAGGGGGTGCTGCCCCTATCTGGAGACACCACCCCACCAAAATAACAGCCCACTCCGGTGGCGCCCCCTCCTCCTTCCTTCTCATGCCTGGGTGGGAAGGGGTCTTTGTCATCTCCACTCTGTTCCCACCTCTCCTACTGCCTTTGCTAACCTGAGGCAGGAAGAAAGGGCAAAGGGACACTATTGTTCCTCCAGGCCAGCCTTCTCCCCAAAGGAGGAAAGGAGAAAGGGTATGACAGAAGTACCCCATTCCCAGGCCCCTTAGAGTTTTAATTCACTTCAAACTTGAGACAGCAGTTGAATGATAGGGCAAGGAGAAGAGCTGTTAAGGAATCATAGACAGAGGACCCCACCTGCCATTTGAAGGTTAAAGGTGTTCACTCCTCCATTCCCAAAGCAAGCCAAAGACTCTAACTCTGTCAACTGAACTAATTGCAAATCCAGATCTTAGTAAAGGAGAAAGTGACAATTGGAAGAGGAAGGCTGGAGGGGAAGGCCAGCCCTTGGAAGTCTAGACAGAGAGGAGGGGTGGGACCACAGACTCAAAATGGGAGATAAATTATCTTGTTCTTAGAAGAGGGACAGCGATTTTGGGGTTGGTTTCCAGGGCTGGGGTCCCGATATTTGGTGGAAGCTGGGGCCCAGAATGATACAATGGTCGGGGCTCTTTTCTCTCTTTCACCCCCACCCTTGCCCCTCCCTTTTTCTCCCTCCCACTCTTCCTGGCCTGCATGGGAACTCAGTCAGAGCCCGACGTGACAGACAGCAGGCCTGCATGCTAATGAAGTTTGTCTCAAGTTCATTGTCAAAGCCCCCCCTTCCCCACGGCCCCCCTCCCCTTCTCTCTCATACACAAATCTCCCTCCAACTTTTGTCCCACAGACTTGGAGGCCACTTGAGTCTCTGCCGGCTCCCCTCTCTCATCCTCCCCCACTGCTTTCAGGCTCCCCTCTCCCCTCTACTTCCCTCAACTGGGGGCTGGGGAGGGGGCTCTTCTCCCTGGTGCCTTCCCAGCCACCTTCTGGCCCAGACATCTCTAAGCTCCGAATGAGGGATTTTGAGGGCTGAGGTCAGAGTCTATAGACCTGGTCCTTCTTTCCCTATCTCAAAGTAGGGAGACTCTAGAGGGGTGGGAGAAGCCAACAGACTCCCCCACTCAAAGTTCCTTGCCCCCCAATTCTCAGCCCTGTCCTGGCCCAAACCCCCCATTCCAGTCCAGCTTCCCCCTCCCCCTATTCCTCCCATTATGATTATTTTGCTCTCCCCTTGATTACATCTGCTTCACTAGCTCAGAAATAAAGATCCTTTGAGACTAATTTTGCACCCCCCCAACTCCCCACCCATTCCCTCCCCCTTCCCTCTAGACTAGGGCTCCCGTTAGCTCCTTTCTCACCGGCTGGAAGACATTGAGTTCCTTGTCTAGGGAGCTGGGGGGTTGATGGGAGGGGATGCCAGTGGCATGGGGGGGGGGTGTCTCTCTAACTCTGGGACGTGTCCAGCAATCCAAACCTGTCCTTCCTTTGTTCCTACAAATCTCTTCATATTGTCACCACCCTCTGGAGTCTGCCTTTCTCCCAGTAACTAGGGGATAGGAAAGGAAGGGGAGGAGGAACCTAAACTCACCCCACCACTCAATTCCAGGGAAAGAAGGGAGGGGGAGGACAGGGAGGAAATTTAAATCCCCCCCCCTCATTAGCCAGAAAGGAAGCGAAGGGGATAATTATAATTAAAAGCAGACAGCTGTGGGTTGCGTCTTTTATGTTCCTCCAAGCCTCCTCCCGGCTTCTGCCACTATCACCCAAAACTCTGCATACCCCCTGTGCATCCTGTCCCTGGCTCCTGTGGGAGCTGGGGGAATACAAGGAGGGAAAGGCACAGGGGCAGACTTGAGCAAGTCCAGTCCACTTCCTTTCCCCTGACAGCCCTTACAGAAACATCTCAATAGAGTCAGGACAGGGGTGGGTAGGTGGGGGCACTTCTTCCTAACTCCCCACCTGTACCCCAAGGAATGGGCTTGTGGAATGTGGGGGCATTCAGGTGATAATAATAACTAATTCAAAAATTTTAGGAAATCTTTGATTTTCCCAAAAGTAGCTGCAACATTCATAATGAAATTAACACTAAGAATGAAATATAACCTGGAATGTTTTCTCGTTCCTCCTCCCTTGGAATTGCTTCCAAATACAGGAAAGGCTGATGAAAGCCAGAAGAGCTCAGATCCATACGGGCGCATGTGATAACAAAGAGGCTCACAGACTTCGGGTACACATAAATGCACTCATATACATACAAATGCTTGATAATTTTGGGGGTGGTGTTGCTAGGCTTATCTCTGCTATCCTATGTATTTATAGAACTTGATCATAGGCCAGAACAGCAGGGTAATTATAGCATTATTAGCATATATGCAAATCAGGTAACCTATATACGCTGAATGGAGGCAGATTATTATTTATTTCTCTCCCCCTTTCTCTTTCGCTGGTATCATCTCTGGATCCTCGGAGCTGCACACCAACAATTATCTGACATTATAAGAGGGGGTTGTAGCCCTGGAGGAGGGGGTTGAGGGGAGTAGGACAGGGAAAAAACCTACAGAGGGAGGCTGAGGGATTTATCTCATTTTACTCAATGTTATTCTGGGAAGAGTAGGGAGGGGCTCAGTGAGAAGCCTTTGAATTAACAAAGCGAAGAGGGGGTGTTATTGAGAGACAGAGACCTGAAAACAGAGACAGATGAAGCTAGAAAAGCTGCCAAGCAAGGACAGAGACAGAGAAAGACAGAGCCACAGCTCACAGGGAATACAGAAACCAGAGCCAGAGTTGCAAACTCACATAGAGCGAGGCACAAAGAATCCAGATCTGGGAAGAAAACAAGGATGTGTTTATCTGGGGTCAGAGAGATGAACAGTCCAGGTTCATTTGGCTTGGGGTAGGGATAGGAACCCAGGCCTCCCCACCCACTATAGACTTGGAGGCTAAGGCTGAATCTTAATCCGAAACCCTTTTCCCTCTTCTAAACCTACTAAATGGTTATGGGACCCTAAGTAGTGGCTTTTGGTGGATTCATTCATTCCAGCTAACACATGAACACAGACCACATGGACAAGGACTCTTCTTCTCCCACCAGGACTGAGCCAGGAGCCCCTTCTCTCTGGGTTGGTGTGCCAGTTCTCAGTGCTCCAGGGAGACCTCCCTGAGGTGCCTCACTCTCTAAGGAGTCACATGACTGCCTCCCCTTTCATACTCCATCCTGTTCTTACTCAGACATTATACCCCCTGCAGATTGAGAACCTTTAGAAAATCTTTAGAATTTTTATTGGTTTTCCTCCCTGTTGTTCCCAGGATTTGGTGTACTGAGTTGGGTTCCTCCTCTGCCCTGATGGGTAGGATTCTACTGGCCTTTGGTGTCCATGGAGAAGTGACTGGAATTCCAGAGCTTCCCTATATACTTGTCTCCATCCTGCTCAGAAAAAGCCTCCAATTCCTGGCTGGATAAAGGGAGCATTTCTGTTTGACTGACCCAAAGCCCATTTTATGTCCCTTGTGGTACCTGCATCTCTGTCAAGTTTCAAGTATCTCTCTCACTCCAGTTTCCTTGTGCAATGTGGCTATCCAGACATCTCTGCCTCAAAATGGTCTTTACCCACCCAACACAAACTCCAAAGAGGATAATATTGGGGAAAGGGAGGATCATTAGAACTAAGGCAGAGCTCAAGGGCCTTGAGCATTACAATGAAGAAGAAATGTATGAGAAACAAATACAGAGACAGACACCAGAAGAAGTAAGAACCAAAAGAGTAAAGGAAAGCAAAACCTCAAGAATGTACGTAGATTTTAACACAAAAATGAAAATTTGCTGTCAGATACATAGACCAGCAAAATGGATTTTTTTATCACCCCTCATCTCTACATTTATGATATGCATTTATACTTCCATCTGCTCCTGGATCAAGCTGTTTCTCATTCTTTGTGGCCGTGTGGTACAGAATAGTGAAAGAGCTGAACAGGCAGAGAGAGAAAGACAGGCAAACTGAGCAGAGAGAAACTAAGAGTGTGGCAGAGACCAAGAGAGGGCAACTGACCTACAAAGAAAGAGAAAGGGGCCGAGAGGCACTGGAAACCCAGTGAAGGACAGGCCAGATTGCAGAGGTTGACCAGCAGCCCTAGGGGCCAAGCTTTCAGTTCTTTATCCCACATTAGAGACCTGGGATAAGGCCCTCTTTCCTGCCTTTTTATCTCCAGGCTCAGCCCAGAAATTGGGAAGTAGATTTTGCAATTTCACCAGGCATGTTCCTTTGCACATATAATAATCTGGAGTCCTTTGGACAATGGATAAATTCCTCCCTCCACTGCTCCATAGAGACCTCGCTTCACACAACAGACTGATAGCTAGCATGAGGACTCCTTAGCACTTTTCTTTTGATCTATGCACTCTCCTGCTTCTGTAGGTCTCCTGTACAATAATTAAGCTCCAAAACCTACAGAGCTTTATGTGTGCACATAAATGTCTCTTAACCTCATCTTCTTTCCCACTAAATTTACCTCCCTGGTTATCCAGTTGGTCATCTGTAACTGCACATTGCCTGTCTCCTGCCATTCCTGGTTGTTAGGACCTCTCTGTGGAGCAGGTCCATGTGTGGCTGTGAACAGATTTGTATTTTTATCCAGTGTGTGTGGTCTGTGTGCACCCGATATCTGCCTGCAGACAAGCTCTGACATCAGCCAGGCATATCTGGCCACCATTTCTACTGCAGCTGTAGAGGGAAACTTCCAGACCTTCTGCAGATGCAACTCAGACAGCCCTTTTCCCCAAGGTCCCTCCCTAAAGTAGCCCAAATCCCCTTACTTGGTGACTTGATTATATAGCAGATATACTGTATATGGTTCACCGATAAACCAGCATGGCCACCGGGTTCCCACGGTGGTACCAGTTACCTCTGCCTTGGAGGGATGACCAGATCTTACCACAGAGGCAGGGGCCAGCAGGCCAGCTTGATAACAACACCTGAGAGCTGGAGAGCTGGAAAGAGATTTGCTACTTTACATTTCCCTAGGTGTATGTTGGTACCTGTGCCTGAGTTCGCGGCGCCGAGCAGAGTGGAGTCCGCCCCTGTATTTGTACACACATTATTTTTATCCCCAGAACCATATACATCTCCTCTGCTTGTTTTCACATAAATAAGTCTCCACATGGGCACCTGGCCAGACACTAGCACTGTGTGTGATACATGGACGACGGAATCCATACTGGCACACGTATTGCTGCCTGCCTCATGTGCCACCTCCCCGTGCCACTTCTTGGTGCACTGCCGGTTTCTGTCTTCTCATGTATGGTTCCCTAGGTCTGATGTTCATTTCTGGGACACAGGCTCATGGGTTTTGACTGCCTCTCCAAGCTAAACAAGCAATGAAGCAGCCCCTGCAACCTCAGCCCTGGCAGAGGTCCTGAATATGGGTGGATGTATTTGGGTGCCAGGCTACTGCTGAGTCTGCTGGTGAGAAAAGGCAGGTCCCCTTTCCCACTGCTAGGTTCTCTCCCTAGAACCATTATAAGGCATTGACAGTGCTGAACCCCACCTGGGTCACTGAGTGGGTGCCAGTAGGTTTATAGTCTCTGCCACACGTCTATCTGCAGCCTGCAGTCCTATGTGTGCTGGTTGGTGTATGTGCATTGTGTGGGTCCGTATGGTGTGTGTGTGTGGTTTGGGGCTTTGTGTGTGACATTTGCTGGTCTCTTTGTGTTTGTCGGTGTGTGCGGTGTGTAGAGGCTCCCTTGAGTGGGCTGTGAGCCTCCCGGGTAACTCAGTGGTAGTGGTGGCGGAGCTTGTGGAGGAGACCGTCTGCAGGCCCTTGCGTCCCAATGTGCCTCTGCCTGCCCCTGAGCCAAGCCAGAGCCGGGCCAGAGCCTGCCGGCCGAGCCCCCGGCCGCGACCCTGCTGTCGCGGGCAGCTGCAGCTGCTCGGGCTCCCGCTTTCAACAAAGTCCACACCTCACAGCGGCGCGGGGCAGGGACGCACTGTGGGCGCCCAGGGGGATCCGGATGGGGGGACGAGGTGGGTGAGGGACACCAGGTCGCTGTCCCTGGCCGCCCACCGAGGATGCCGCGCGCCTCGAGAGCCGCACGGCCGCCAGCGCGCGCCGAGGAAATGAAAGCAGAAGTGAGCAGAAAAAGAAAAGACGATTGGAAGGAGATAAGAAGAAAAGACAAAAATCCCCTTGGAAAGGAATAAAACGTTAAAACAAAGAAGGTACAAACACGCTAAGTGAAGTAAGAAGGAAACATACCAAAGACTTTCAAGGTTTTCAAATAAATGGTAGAAAAGGCCCGGAGACAAAATAGGATAGGAAGGGCTTGATGGATGGAGCGGGCGGGGAAGGGGCCCTAGACGGGGCGGCGCGGCGCGCGGGAGCCCGGGTTTGCGCGGCGAATCCCCGGCACTGCGCTGCGCTCGCGGCGCGCTCCCTGGACCCGGCTCGGACGAAGAGCCCCGCGGGGCCGTCCCTAGCTCCCGGCCTTCCGCCCACAGCCGGACGGACGACACCGAGGGCCACCTTCGCCGCCACCTCTTCTGCCAACCCACCCCGGGCAGGGGGACACCCGGGGGATGCTCCAACCCGCCACCTTTCGTGGTCGGCTCTCCCTAGGGTTCGAATTCTTGGTCGATAGGCCCGTGTAGACGCTGTGCCTGGGTTTGCGGCGCGGCGCGGAGCGGAGTGGAGTCGGCCTCCGCAGGCCGGGAGTGTGGGGCACCCGGCAGAAGGCGGCCCCGTTCCCTGCCCGTTCGCAGGACGCCACCCGGGCGGAGAGGGACAGCATCCCTCTGCACGCAAGCTCCACGCGCTTCGTGCCGCGGGCAGCGTGCGGGGTCAGGGGCTGAACAATTAATAATCGGGAGAAGCTGGGCGAGGGAAGCCTGGCAAGCGGGGAGACGGGAGAGATGGGGCGCGAGGGAGGACAGAGAACAGGAAACAGAGGGGCTGAGAGCAAGGTAGTCAAGAGAGGAAGGGAGGCCGCAGAGAGGAAAACTAGAGGTAAGTAAAGGAAAAGAGAGACGGAGAAAGGAGGCGGAGGAGGCAACCTGGGTTCCTCCGGGATTTTGGCGGGAGGCGCGACTTCTCCCCTTCCCCGTGCTGCTACTGAGAGCCGCGAGCGTCCGCTTTTCTTCCCAGGACGCCGAATTCTGCCCCGAGACTCTGCCTTCCCAACAGCGGGTAGGGCCAACATCCAATGATTTAGAAATGTGTAGATCCCACCGACCCTGGAGGCGGCTCTCAGAAGCAGGGAAGGAGAGATGGAGGGGCTGTGGGGCAATCGGGAGGGAAGCTACAACGTCGTGGGGTACAGAGAAAGTGCATAGGAGAAGGACCCCGCAAGCCGAACCCCTCCAGATCTAGGCACTGAGCCGCTTCTGGGATAGAGTCCAGGGAGACTCTGGCCCGGTCCAGAAAACACCCATTTTAATAAGCCCAGGCGGACTTCAGTGCTGGGGAATCAAATTAGGGGTCCTTTTACGAAGAAGAAAGAAGGAGAAGAAGAAGGAGGAGGAGGAGGAGAAGAAGACCCTGAACAAATAACCTCCCCCAACCTCCCTACCCATCTCCCATTCTTGGACTGGTGGGTGACAGGACTGCTGTGGCCGCTCTGTGGCCTTGGCCAAGTTACTTTCTCCACTCTTTTCTTCCTTCATGAAAGGAGGATCTGGGGCTGGAGTTCCCAAGGTCATTCTAGCAGTAAAATGACCAGAGCTAGGAAAGAATAAATGGGAGTCATGAGTCAGTTCATATAAGACCAGCCCAAATTCGGTGAGTGGACCGGATCCCAGAACGTTTTGGACTTCATCAGTAATACATATACTGAGTATTAGTTTGTGGCTGGGCTTGCATCAACTGAGAGAAAGTCATCACCTGTGGGGGTGGGAGATGAGGAGCCCAGGAGATGGGGAGCAAGATGGCTTCCCAGGAAGTATCTGTCCTGAAGCGAATAACCAGAGTGGGTGCTCAGGCAGAAGAGAAGGACAAAAGACCAGACAGCTTGGGGGATGGTGCAGTTGTTGGAAATTGCACTGTCTGGGACTGCAGTCCCACGTCTTTACTGGCTGTGTTACTCTAAACCAATTACCTAAACTCTCTGAACCTCCTTCTGAACAGGTAAAACAGAGAAGAGGAAACACTTTCCTGGGTGGTGGTAAGAACTCAGTGAATTAATGCACCCAAATGCCTGCCTGCTGGACTCTTTATAGACACTCAGGAAATCGTAGCTTTTCTTCCAATTCAGGAATGTCCTGGGGACCTTCTGAGTTTCCTCTTTAGGGTGGGAATGTGTAGGGTGGGGGTGAATGGCTATCACTTGCTGGTCTCCACTCTTGCCTTCCTGGTATAATTAGTCTCTGAATCCTGTCCCAGCCTCAAATTATTTCAAATAAATAAATACATTACATTACGTACTGTTACTCTTTACAAAATAACACTGAAAGGGCTTTTGGGTGTAGGGGTGTAGGTCAGTGGGAGAGCACTTGCTTAGCATTCAGGAAGCCTTAGGTTTGATCCCCCCCTTTGGGGGGGGAGGAATAGAGAGAGGGCGATGTTACTTGGGGGGGGGGAAGGACACTAAAATGAAACAAATCATTCTTCAATATTTTTAAATAGCCTGAAATAAAATACTGTATACATCAAATTTCTCCACATCTTTTATAAAGTTAATACACTCAAAAGTGTTGGCATTTCTTTCTTTCTTTTTCTGGTGGTGCCAGGAACAGAATCCAGGGCTTTGCCCATACTAGGTGAGCATTCTACTAACCTAATACACTCCCAGCCCCAAACTGCTGGAATTCCTATTTGGAATTGAGTAGCTTGTTTTTACTAGCAGCCTTTCTGGCTGTCCATGCCCCACTTCCCTTATTTGTGGATTTATTTTCAGAAAATTGTGGAGATTCTACATATGGAAAATGCATATTTTGATTGTACTTTGGTTTCTATTACCTCAAGTTAAATCTATAAATAATACAATTTCACTCAGATATCTGTTCAGGAATGGCTGTAACAATAAACTTTGGGAAGGGACTTACATTCTGAAATAAACAAGATGTCGTGCTGTAAAGGAAAAATTTAGACTTGTATTTATCAACATGATCATAGTATAATGTTAGGTGAAAAGGTTAAAAGTTGAATGAGATTTAAAAACGCGATCCCATTTATACAGATGATAAGCACACGAAAGAGACCTGCAGGATTCATAGCACGTTTGTGTGTCTAGGAAAGACAGCAAGAAGTGCATATGTGTGTCTGTCTGTGTGTGCCTGTGTGTGCTTGTACGTGACTGCATGACCCAGGTTGGAGAAGGGGAAAAAGCCCGGAAAGTTAAGTTTCAGTCCTAATTTTGTCATTTACTAAATTGGCTGAGTTTAGGCAAATCACCAACCCTAGATAAACCTGTCTTCCAATCTTTCCATTGCCCTCATGCTCAGTTGTTGCTAGAGCCGAATGAAATTCTGCACATCAAAATTTCTTTATAAACTACAGAGTGCTATATGAAATGCACAGCAGATAGCCGTCTGAGCCAGCCTACGTCCATGTCTGCTGCCGCACTGGAGGCCCACTGAAGGGATCTCCCCAGAGCCCCAGCTCATTGGCCACCGTCCTCAAGACAGAGGGGAGCCTGGGCCTGGAGGGCGCGGGTCTGGGCTCTGGGGGACGGCGGTGGGTGGGAGCCGGGACGCTTGGGTGGAGTGGCTCGTTATCACCTACCTGCCCTCTCACATTTCCTGCACTTCCACAGCCCTAGTCTCCGTAGCGGTTTCCCCGCCTTGGGGCTCCGCCCGTGCTGTTCTCAAAGTACGGGGAGAGCGGAGGTGGTCGCCTGGGCTATCGCATTGGAGACGAGGGGTTGGGAAATTGTTGGAAATTGAAGTGAGGCGGACAGGATTTGGATTCTAAGAATTTTCTGGCCTTCCAAGGCAAGAGACTCAATACCATTCTCTCCCTGGAGTCCCTCGAACACCCTGGGAATGGAAAGGGCAGGCTTCGGGACGGTGGCGAGGAAGCCCCGGAACATCCAAATGAGAGGGGTGGAGAAAAGGAATAAAATGCGGCTCTGAGAGGGTCCTGGGACAATTCCTATTTCTGCGCTTTCTCAAGAGGAGAGGGGCTGGCGTGGCGCAGCTAACGAACCTCGTCCCAAATTCTCTGTGCGGGATTCGGCTGCTCCCAGAGGGGGTCCTTTCTAACAAGGTGCCCCTGGGCCCTGCCCCTCCCTCCCCAGGAGCTGAAGCCGCCAAAGGTTCGTGGAATATAATGGATCATTTTCCAATTTACCAGGGTCTTAGAGATTACGCCGCTAATCCCATCAAAGACCATCTGCTTACATTGTCCCTCCTGAGCCAAAATAAATAGATCCTTTACTCCCTCCACTTCAGCTCCTCTGGGGTATTGTAGCGGGAGAAAGTTCGACAAGGCCCATCCCATTTCCCCCTGCCTCCCGCTGCGGGCTGGACAGAAAAGGAGAAAACAAACTTAGCTTGTCTGAGGTGTGAAAGGTCACTTATGCTCCTGACCTGCATTCTTCTCGGGAGCCTGCGACGATGGGAATCGGGGAGAGGGGCGGGCCCGGGGCTCTAGGGGTCTCTGAGGATCAGCACCCTGTGGAGGTCGGGGCCAGGCTGTTCAGTGCCCCACCGCCCCGGCTGTCTCTGCCCCGAGGCCACCTTAGCCCCAGCCCATTTTTGGTCCCTCTCTTGTCTTTTTGAGTTTCTCCCACCTGTGACTGTTGGGAAATCATTATTGAAATCTAACTTTCATACCTCCCTTGGCAGAACTGTGGGAAAAAGACCATGCAAATCCACATACACACTAATTTGATTTCACCTGAAAGTCATTTATTCTGTGGGCTTTTCACAATTGTTCTCCTATTTGTTATTACTCGTTGCCTGACAGGCTTGGAAAATGGGGAAGGGAGATTTGGGGAGCACCTTCTAGCCCAAGGTCTCCCTGCAAGTTGATGACAGGAGGGTGGGCACAAAAACTAGGCTTCAGGAATTAGATCAAGCACATTATATAGTAAAAGGTGGCAATTATTGTGGAAAATAAATGAAATGTGAAACAGCATAAGGGATTGAGGATGGGGCCTCGCTGAGAAGGGGGCCTTTGAGCAAAGACTTAGGAGGTAAGAGGGATATTTATTCCTGAGGAAATAGGAGAAAATGAGTTCCACATACAAGGAATACTCAGTCTCTTCTTTCCAGTCTTGGCCGATTCTACCCCATTTTGTCCTTCAGTCATCCTTGTGAGCTGCTTTTCAATCTACTCAAGAATTTATAGGGGCTCCCAGCAACATGCCTTATACTTGCAGGGCATCTGAGTCTGGAGGGAAGATCTCAGTGTGAATGGAATCCAACCTTTTCTCCTTATAGCTGTGTGATCCTGGGTATGGCTCCTTTTTCTGACTCTCCATTTCCTCATTTGTAAAACAGAGATCACGCCCACCTCATAGGACTTCTATAAGCTATAAATGCAGAATGAGATAACATATAGTTCCTGGTGTTCTGGACAAAGCATTGTGTGAGATGGAGCAGGAACGGAGACCCCCAATCATAGAGAGGTTAGAAAAGATTTGCTCAAGGGATTTAATAGGGCCACAGCACATTCTTGTAATCCCAGGGACCCAAGAGGTTGAGGCAGGAGGAGTGTGAGTTTGGGGCCTGATACAACCTGCAGAGTTTAGTGCAGACCTTGTCTCAAAATGAAAAAGGGGGATTGGAGTTCAGCTCAGTAGTGGAGCACTTGCCTAGCATGTACAAGGCCTTGGGTTCAACTGCCTCCCCCAAGTACTGAAGAGAGGTGGTGGAGGGGAGATTTAACAGGGTTATGTAAAGCATTGCATTTAAAGACAAATATGAATTTACCAGTTACTGGATTTGTTCATTTGATAGATGTTTGTCAAATACGCTTATGTACAAGTATGTATAAGGGAGTAAGGGACAAAAAAAAAAGATTTGATATATATCTTGACTTAAGAATGAAAACAAGGACACAGATTACTGCTCAGAAAATATAGGTAGAAATTCTGTGGAGAGAGCTGGGCATGGTGGCTCATGTCTATAATCCCAGCACTTTCACTTAGGAAGCTGAAACGGGAGGATCTCAAGTTCCAGGTCAGCCTGGGTTACACAGTGATATTCTGTTGAAAGAAAGAAAAAGAAAGAGAGAGAGAGAGAGAGAGAGAGAGAGAGAGAGGGAGAGAGAGGAAAGGAAAGAAAGAAAAGAAAGGGAAGGAAAGGAAGGAAAGGAGGGAGGAAGGAAGGAAGGGAAAGAGGAAGGAAGAGTTGGAGGGAAGGAAACTATGGAGAGAGAAAGAGATAATGCTCAGTTGAAACAATATAGAATCAAGAGAAGATTTCATGAAAGAAGCGGCGTGAGCTAGGTGGTCTTTGAAGGATGAGTAAGACCTGACCATGCAGAAAGTAGGAGAAAGAGAATATAAAAGACCACACAAGCCATTCATGTTATGTGACTGCTGAGCGCTAATGTAGCCCTTGGCTCTATAAGGGAAAGAATCACATCCACACCAAGAAAGGTGGTAAGTGTTGCTGAACTTCAGAATGGCTCCATCTGAAGGGAGACACTGACATATCAGAGAGCGCTGAGAAAAGGACTAATCAAAATCATAAGGGGCCTTGCCATATATAAGAATGTGGGGCCATCGCAGGATACTTCATCTCTCTCAGATTTATTTTCTGTATCAGTAAAATGAGAATGTCTGTTGCAAAGGGTTTGTAGTCAGGGTTCAATGGTTTGATATGAAAAGAACACATGCCTGGCCCATAGGTGAACTACTTTAAATGATCTTTAAAAAAACAATCCTTTTTAATAAATGACAAATTGTGGGGAAAAAAAACTAGATCCTGGAGACCTGGCATCTGTCTTTAAGTATTGAACAGGCCATCTGTGTAGAAGAGGGGAAGACTTATTTAATGGTACAAGAGAAGAATCTTTGACTAGAAATGAGAAGGAGAGAGAGTAGGGCTGGGCAAGAAAGAAAACATGTAGGTCACTAGAAAGGACCAACTACAATGTTTGATCACAAATGGCCATCCATCAAAGTTATAAAAGAAGAGATTTCTGTTTGGGGTAAGTGATTAAAAGCAGTATGCTTTCTTCAATGTTCCATGAAGGCAGGAATCACGTCCATTTGGTTCATTCTCTATTAAGTGCCCAAAAGGGGGCTGGGTATATGATAGGCATTTGTATAAGATCTATAAAATGGGTTGATGGAAGGATGGATAAAAAGAGACCATGTGTGTCAAAGTTTTCATAAACTGTAAAATACTGGAGTTAGTTCTCAGTAGCAGTGATAATCACTGACATTTATTGAGTGTCCCATTTCAAGTGCTTCACATGTATTATTATAAAGACAACCATGGCCAGGCATGGGGGTGCATGCTTGTAATCCCACTGACTCAGGAGGCTGAGGCAGGAGGATCCCAAGTTCAAGGCCAGAGTCAGCCTGTGCAACTTAGTAAGACCTCTTCTCAAATAAATTTTAAAATAAATAAATAAATAGGGCTAGGATGTAGCTCAGTCATAGAGTGCCTGCTTAGCATGTGCAAGGCCATGGGTTGATCCAGGGGAAAACCCAACACTGCAAAAAGGAAGGAAGGAAAGAAATAAAGAAAGAAGAAGAAGAAGAAGAAGAAGAAGAAGAAGAAGAAGAAGAAGAAGAAGAAGAAAGAGAGAGAGAGAGAGAGAGAGAGAGAGAGAGAGAGAGAGAGAAATAAGTGCTACACGAGTCTCATGAAAGGAAAAGCAAAATACTCATTATTTCCTGTCCTTCATCATGGGAAGAAAAGAGGTCTGGAAACAGGGAAGACTGGGAATCACAATCCCTGGGAGAGAAAAAAGATAGAGGATAGAATGGTGGCCTGGGCTCTCCTGTGCTAAAAGAGATTGAGAGGGCATCACTTGGCTACATTCCCTTGGGTGGCTGCTAAAATAGGATGTTGAATAGTAGGAATAAAAATGATTCATGTTTGAGGATTCATGTTATTTCCACTGGCACTGTGTTACAACATGGCAAGCTTACATTATGAGGTAATAGTGACATATCAACTCCTTGTAGCTGCCCACTGCTGTAGCAGATTTCTTGGGTTTCCTGGTGTGACAGGCCCTGGCTTTTGGTTAAACCTTCCTTACTCTAGCAAAGAACCAATATATGATGGAAGAATAAAATGAAGAGTTCCTTTAGTGACATGGCCCAAGTTCTGCTTTGCTTCTCCCTTGCTAGAAAGGACATGGTCTCTCATTCTGTGAAGAACTTGGAGGAGAGGCTCTGAGGTACCCAGACGCATAAATGAGTGATCTAATAACTCCCCCCAGCAACCCCCTCCCAAAAATCAATCTGCCATTGAAAACCCTATGCACAACAGAGAAGCACTGACAATAGTGTTTCGCCTGTTGTACGTAAGGTCGATATTAGTTGGATACCTACTTGACAGCACATAACAACAACTTCCCCCAAGGTACTATTGTTTGATTTAAAAAAAAACCCCATCTTGTTACCTGTTCTTCCCACAATCAGTCTAGCTTGAGGGGTCCTCTCTAACTGCCTCCTAATTCAGATTTCTCAGGCAGTGTGTCATTTTCCCCTTCTTATACCCTTTTTTAAACTTTATAAATGTTAGTGGGGTACAGAGTAATAAGTCATTTGCTATATCCATTTTGCAACTATTAAATCACTTTTGCTTACACATTCATCTTACATATTTTGCAGAACAGTATAAACTGATAAGAGAAGAAATGGTAAAAAAATAGGAATCTTAATAGGTAATAAAAATCATATGCAATCATGATTTATATTCTCATTGATTTTTTTTCTCCTAGTTTTTCCCATGTAGTTGCATCATATATTTTGAGATTTTCCTCTGCCTCTTTACCCTTCTACATTGTTTCTTCCTTCTTCCCCCCTTAACACCCAGCTCCCACTCACTGATCAGCTGCCTCCTTCTTTCTAATCTGCTTGTATTTTCCCTTCCATACCTTTTTAAGAGCTGGGGAACTCCAATTTCAGGAACAATCCGAAAACCCTAGGTGGTATGTTTGACTCCCCCAGGTTTTATCTTCTCTACCTGCAGCAGTGTCTTTACCACTGGATAGGGTGGCATGTGAGAAGAAAAGCAGTGCTGAAAGTCAGGGACATGCAGATGAGGTGTCCCTTCTAAGGTAGTCCCCAGACCAACCAGGAAGAAGCCCTGGTCTCTTGGTTTGTTGCATCGTGCTGCCACCTAATGTCTCAAAACATCAAAACATCGTACCCTAGGGAGGGGCCATATTGCAGTCATTCATTCACTTGTTTGGGCTCATTTACTTACTCATTGTTCTTTAAAAATGTGTGTATGTGTGTGTGTGTGTGTGTGTGTGTGTGTGTGTGTGTGTGTGTGGTGCTGGAGATCCTTCACTCTTTTATTCACCAAAGTACTCCGTCTTTCAGCAAAAATAAAGCCTTCCCTCTGGCCAGCTGCAGCAGTTCATAGTTGCATGACTCCACTTGTTTCTAGAAATCCCTATTGTCATGCTACTTGCAATAGCCCTCACTGTCCTCCATATGAAAAGAGGCCCCAGCCTTTCTCCTTTCAATGTTGCATGCAAATTTAACTCCAATCTTTTTGCTATGGCTCACACTCATCTGTTGTTGGCAGAAGTGGAGATGAGGGAACCTAGAATCCCTTCCCAACAATGTGTCTCCAGCCCAAGGAACAGATTGAGAGGATTAGAGGGTATCCACTGGGAAGTCCAACTGGGATTTAGCTCCATTGGTAGAGCACAGCTCTGCAGTCTCTGAGATCCTGGGTTTGATTCCCAGCACCCAAAAATGGGAGAAGGACGTGGCAATCCACTCCCGAGGCAATCCTGAAACAATTAGCCATTGAAAACCCTATGAGGGTCGCCATGAGTCAGACATGAGCCGTGAGTCAGACATGACTCCAAGCACCTAACAACAACTAAGAAGTCAGCAGCAGGGTGGGACACAATGTGACATTAGACAAAGGTCTAACCTATTCGTCACTCTATAGCTCACAAAGTGTTGACATATGTCAGGATATGTCATTTTTACATCGCTTGAGGCTCACAGGGCAGGTATTAATCTCTCTGTTTCCCAGGTGAGGAAATGGAAGCTAAAGAAAGTCAAGCAATTGGAGCCCAGTGTAGTGGCACATTCCTGTAATCCCAGGGACACGGGAGGCTGAGACAGGAGGACCACGAGTTCAAGGCCAGAGGTAATCTGTGCAATTTAGTGAGACCTTGTCTCAAAATAAAAACTAAACAAATGGGGGAGGCTCAGTTGTGGAACACCCTAAATTCAATCCCACAGTACTGCATGAGAGAGAGAGAGAGAGAAGGGGGGGGGGAGAGAGAGAGAGAGAGAGAGAGAGAGAGAGAGAGAGATCAAGCAGTTGACCAGTTGAATGACAGGGATTCATAGGCAAAGTGGGTAGGGGATCAGGCAGTGTCACCGGTTCCTGGCTTTCAGTGGGGTCTGTTCCTTTAGAGCAGACTGCCTGAACAGAGACTGGAAAACTAGAACTAGAGAGCTCCAGCTGTTGGAAGGAGGGGAATAAGAAGATGGCAGTGGTGTCATCAGGAAACAGCACATTGCAAACAGCTCTCTCCAGAGGGGACAGGATGTAGTCACAGACTGGAGCAGGCTTTTTCTTGCCAGTTAAATCACCTTCTGTGGCACAAATGCTCCTCCTGGTGGACATGCCAGGCTACAGCAATGCACTCTGCTTGGGAGAGAGGGAGGAGAGGAAGGAAGAAGGGAGGGCTGGGGTGCTGAGCTGGACTTGAGAGACTAAGAAGCAATATCATGTAATCTGCACTGACATGGATTTCTAGAAAGGCAGACACATTAGTATTGAGACATAAATAGATAAAAATCCAGTTTGGATGTATTTATTTCTAGTGTTACTATGATGTTGTACTATGTTGGGGTTTAGCTCAGGTGGTAGAGTGCTGCTCTGTGCACTCTGAGGCCCTAGGTTGGATCCTCAGCACTGAAAAAATGGGAGAAGGACCTGGCAGCCCACTCCCAAAACCACCCCAAAACAATCAGCTGTTAAGAACTCTATGAACAGCAGAGGAGCGCTGATATAGGACTGGGCATGGCACAGTTTCAGGGAGTGTTTAGTTCTGTTGTACACAGGGTCATTATGAGTTGGACTGGACTCAATGGCACCTAACAACAACAGCATTACTATAGTTCCTAACAATTATTAAGCTCTTAATCTTTACCATTCTAAGTGCTTTACTTGCACTATATTCGCAGAGACTCTGAGAGGCCAAGCAATGTGGTACGTGGTACAGCAGATCCCTTGGACTTCAAAGATCAGAACACTGCTTCCCTTCAAAGATCAGAGCACTGCTTCCCTTTACCTGGAACAAACTGTGTTAAAGTAGGTAAAGTTTATGTCAGAATCCAATGAGAGAAAAAAATCTCCTTTTTAAAGGATATCTCCGCTCAATTCTAGCCCCAGGGAATGACCCCCTCTAACAAGGCAGTTTAGCTCCATAGCTTGCCTGACAGAATTCGGAAGTTTCAGAATGCAGAATGCAGAATTCAGAATGCAGAAGTTAAAGAATTAGCAAGAATGGGCCAAATGTTTCTTCGGCTAGTTAAAATCAGTCTAACCAAAAGGCAGGTATTATACACGCCTACTTTATTTTGTTTTATTTTGTTTTCTTCTGGGGATTATACCCACAACCTCCTGCATGTTAACCATCAAACTACAACCCCCAGTCCTCTACAAGCCTACTTTGGATACTACATAGTGGGGGAGATAATGTTGCAGATACAAGGGTAGCAAGGGCTGGGATTTAGCTCAGTGGGTAGAGCACTGCGCTGCAGTCTCTGAGGCCCCGAGTTCAATTCCTGGCACCGCAAAAATGGGAGAAGGGCCTAGCAATCCCGAAACAGTCAGCCACTGAAAACCCTATGAGGGTCGCTATGAGTCGGATATCTTCTCGATGGCACCTAACAACAAGGGTAGCTAAGAAATAGTCCATGTCCCCTGAAAAGGTAAGAGATTAATAGAGGAGACAAACATTTACAAAACATCTCAGAGATTAGGAAAAATATGATAAAGAAAGGCAAAAATACCAAGAGGGAGTTTGGAATAGGTAGAACCAAATGACTCCTTGAAGAACTTGAAAGTTTGTTTTGTTTTGTTTTTTTCCCAGTGCTGGGCAGTTGACCCCAAGGCCTTGCAAATGCTAGGCAAGTGCTCTACAACTGAGCTGCATCTCCAGCGTCTTTCTGTTTTATTTTGAGACAAGGTCTTACCAAATTGTACAGGCTACCTCTGGCTCCAACTTTTATCCTCCTACCTCAGTCTCCTGAGTCATTGGGGTTACAGGTGTGCGCCATCATGCCTGGCAACATTATAGTATTAAACATTAGGATAAATGTGGTGGTGACATTGACTGAAATAGGGGAAAAAATGAGAGAAGAGATTTTTTTCTGTGTGTGTGTGTGTGTGTGTGTGTGTGTGTGTGTGTGTGTTGGGGGAAATCAGCTAACAAATTCAGTTTAAGACTTGGAGAATCTGAGAAATTACATCCGGGTAAGCTGTCTAGCAGACGTCTATATAATTTCGGTCTGGAATTTAAAAGAAAGAGGCTATGAATCATCAATGTGAAGGAGATAATTGAAGCCACAGAAGTAGGTGAGAAAACCCAGAGAGAGGAGCGAGGAAGTTGGGGACACACAAACCTGCAGAGGCCATGCAGAATCACAGCCACCATCCTTGAGAGAGGAGAGGTCAGACTCAGGGGGCCCAGAGAAAACAGCCTCAGACTGTAGTGCAGGGTCCTGCATTGAAGGCCACTCGGAGGCGAAGGAAGAGGACAGAACAACAGGCTTATTGGCAGAGCTTTGATGCTGCTCCGGACTCTGGGGACTGAGCCTTCAGGCATGATGAGGTGTTAGAAACCAGAAATTCAAGGGGCTGAGAGGTAAATGAGGGCAACAGATACTTTCTGATTACTCTTTGGAGAAGTCCAACGGTGAAAGAGGAAGAAAACAACATAAGTAGTTTGAGAGGGTAAAAGTGATAATAACGTTCTTTCTTTTTTCTTTCTCTTTCTTTCTTCCTTCTTTTTATCTTTCTTTCTCTCTTTCTTTCTTTCTGTGTTTCTCCTTCCTTCCTTCCCTCCTTCCTTCTTTTCTTTCTTTCTTCTTTCTTTTCTTTTTGTATGGTACTTGGGGGGCTGAATACAGGTCCCTGCATGTGCTTTGAAGTGCTCTACCACTGAACTTCACCCTCAGCCCCTTTGTAATTTTTTTTTTTTTTTTTTTTTGAGATAGGGCCTT
This sequence comes from Pedetes capensis, assembly GCA_007922755.1. Lineage (NCBI taxonomy): Eukaryota > Metazoa > Chordata > Mammalia > Rodentia > Pedetidae > Pedetes > Pedetes capensis. The sequence goes on along the minus strand of VMDO01000051.1, from coordinate 343,334 downwards.
GCTAAGTTACTCAAGTTGCCTCCTCTTCCCAAATCGCTGGAATTACAGGGCCACCCTACCATACCTGGCTTTTTCTTTTTGTATTTATACAGGAGAGATTTAAGTATATTTGTTGGCACAGGGAAGAAATGAGTACTCTATGAATAAGAGACAGTGCTGACATAAGACAAAATTTCTAAGAGAAGAAGGAAGAAAAAAGGTCCTTCTGGAGGGTCAACCTTCAAGGAAAAGGAAAACGACCTCTCAGAGATAGTTTAGGAAAAGAGGGAGATTGGGAAGGTACTGAAGAGGCATAAAAAATAATTTTGGAAGCTCATACAAGATGGCCTAGAGACCACTGTGAGCAAGCACAGCAAAAGTGGTGTTAGAGGCATGAAGAAAATGGAGCAGATTGAGAATTAATCTTACAGGAAACCAGTGTCACTTCCCTCTCTGTCTTTCAAGTCAGTTGCATATCCCAGGGCACTATGAAATTCATAATGAAGGATACAGGGCAAAGACAGGGGCTGAGAGCTGGAGGGTCAGATATAATTTATTGAACTGGAAAAATTAAAAATGATAATGTCCAGTATTGGCAAAACACCAGAAATGGACTTTCCCATACACTGTTGGTGTAGTTGTTTTCAAAGGCCAGTTTGGCAACATGTATTAAAATCTTTTCAGCTGGGTGAAATGGCGCATGCTTGTAATCTCAGGCATTTGGAAGGTGGAAGCAGGAGGATCTAGAGTTCAAAGACAGAGGGAGCCTGAGCAACTTAGTGAGACTCTGACTCAAAATAATAAAAAATAAATAAATAAACATAGACTAGGGTTGCAGCTCAGTGGTAGAGTGCTTGCAAAGTATATGCAAGGCCCTGGGTTCAGCCTCAAGTACCAGGTAAAAAAAATTATTTTCAACTGTATATATTTCTTGGCCCTCTATTTCCAGATCTAAGTATTCAATCTAAGTGAATAAAAGATACAAACAGATATGCTCAGTGCTGTTTATAATAGCAAAAATGAAAAAAAGGAAACAAGGCAAATTTTTAATGAGGTAATAGAATAAAATGATGTGTTAGTCAGCTTTCCACTGCTGTCACAGAATATCTGAGATAAACAAAAGGAAGAAAGATTTATTCTGATGCATAGTTTCAGAGGTTTCAGTCTATGGTGACTTGGCTTCATTGTTTTTGGGCCTTTGGTAGGCAGAGCATCATGGTAGAAAGGGCACAGTGGAGCAGAACTCTTCATGGTGGTCGGGAAACAAGGAGAGAGAGAGAGAGAGAGAGAGAGAGGGAGGGAGAGAGAGGACGCAATGAGAGAGAGGAGAGACTGAGAGGGAAACGTAGTTGGTTTGAACAGCTGGGAAAGTAGTGCGACTGTTAGCAAGGACAAGATATTTAGGAAAAAATAATATTTTCAGTGCTAAAGATACTGTGTTCCTGTTGGGTTTCACCTGTGAAATACCCTGGGGGTATGTTACAGATGTGGGTGAATATACAAGTTTGAAGCTCAAGACAGAGATTCAGGAGACAGACATGGACTGGGAATCACCTGCATTTAAGGGTTGCTTAAGCCTCAGGAGTTGATGATAGTGCTCTGAAAAGGAGTAAAGAAGACAGGGCTAAAGACAGACCCCATGGGAAACAAGGGAAAAAAACAAGTGGGTACAAGGAGTGGAGCCAGCAAAGAAGAATGTCTACCAGACTGCTCACCATCTATAGTTCTGTTATTCCATGCCATGACTGGAAACATGGACCTTTGTTCCACTTTATTGATTCAATGCCCAGGACCTCTCCCACGTTGCCTTTTTCCACATGCAGGGCCTGTAACACTCCTGTCTACTTCAGAAGAAGAAATGTCTCACCTCCTTGTCACTGCCCACCAATCCCTCCAATTGGCTTCTTCCCAAATTCTCTCCCATCAATCACCTCTGATAGGGTACTCATAAATAGTTCCTTTCCCAGGCATTATCAGCATCTCTATGCCACTTGTTTTTTCCTTCTTACCTACAAATATGCCAGGTTTTCTTTTTTATTTCCTTTTTTATTTTTTTTTTCCCAAGACAGGGTCTTACAGGCTCACCTTGAACTTGTGATCCTTCTGCTTCAGCCTCTCAAGTGCTGGGATTACAGGTGTGTACCACTATGCCCAGTTCCAGGATTTTCTTGATTTTGAGGATGCCAAACGGCATTATTTTCTCTACTATCTCCCGCTCCCTGCAATGTTAAACTTCTCCAATGTGTAACTGTACTCTGTCATTGTTTTATGGCCCTTTCCTGGTACACCACAGAAATATCTTCCAGTTTCCTACACTGAAAATGTATGCTCAAAAGTTGCCAATAATCCATTATTTAAAACCCACTGGATTGTGGCCGGGCACGATGGCACACGCCTGTAATCCCAGCAGCTTGGGAGGCGGAGGCAGGAGGATCTCAAATTCGACGAGACCAAGGCAGTCTGTGTAACTTAGTGAGACCCTGTCTCAAAAAGTAAAAAAATGGGCTGGGGGCACAGCTCAGTGGTCCAGCACTTGCAGAGCATGCAGGCACAGGCCCTGGATTCAACCCCCAGTACCACAAAAAAACAAAACAACAACAACAACAACAAAAACACTGGATTTCATTTGGCCAGCACAGTTTTTGATCTTTTTGCAAATTCCATGATGCTATCCTTTTCCTTCCTTCTTCTTTCTTTTCTTCCTTCTCTCTCTCCCTCCATCCCTTTCTTTCTTTTTTCTTTCTCTCTTTCTCTGTTCCTTCCTTCCTTCCCTTTCCTTTCTTTTCTCCCTTCCTTCCTTCCTTCCTTCCTTCTCTCCTTCCTTCCTTCCTTCCCTCCTTCCTTGCTTGCTTGCTTGCTTGCTTGCTTTCTTTCTTTCTTTCTTTCTTTCTTTCTTTCTTTCTTTCTTTCTTACTTCTTTCTTCTTTCTTTTGACAGGATCTTGCAATGTAACCCATACTGGTCTCAAACTCACCATCCTCCTGCTTTAGCCTCCCCAGTGGTGGGATTACAAACTTGGGCCACAATGCCTGCCTGACCATCATTCTTGCTTGAAGACTTTTTCCAATTTGTTTCAATAAACATTGATTGAATAATTTTTATTTAGGCGCTAAAATTAAAAAGATTTAATACTTGATCTCTCAATGTGAGAAGTTTAACCTAGTTGGGGCAGTGCCAATGAATTTAACAACAGAGATCTTTCCCCTGTTAAGAAAGGCTTCAGGAGAAGGCTGGAGGCTGACTTCAGGCTACAGTGAGTTGAGGAGCGAAACCAACTAATAATGAGATGAGAGGGAGTGGAAATAGAAAATATAATTGATTTTGTCAACAAATTTGTTGGAAAAGAAAACAGAGATAAAGAACTTTCTAGAAGGTGCTTAGAGGGACTATAAAACAATGAAGCAGTGTTTTTGGCAAGTGGAGAGACTTTGGCATTTTCTTAGACCGAAAGGAAAGTGCACATAGACGGGAAGAAGTTGAAAATAGAGGAATGATGAGGTCATTGATGGGGAGAAGTTCTAAAAGGACCAAGAAACAATGGTATTAGTATTATAGAACCAGTATAAAGAGAAAGAAGAAACTCTTCTACTATAATCATACTTGTTATTGTTGTTGTTAGGTGCCGTCAAGTTGGTATCCGACTCATAGTGACCCTTTGTACAATAGGGGAAACACTATTGTCAGTGCTTCTCTGCTGTTCACAGGGTTTTCAATGGCAGATTGATTTTTGGGAGGGGGTTGCCAGGTCCTTCTCCCAAATAATCATACTTAGCATGTACCATTTTCATGCGGGGAAGAGTTCTTTCACACTATATGAAAGAGGTTATAGACTGGTAGCAAAAAAATGTTTTGTTTTATTTCCTATATAGAATCTTAAAATACTCTGAATGAATTGCTTGCCAACACTTAAAAATTTTTAAATTTTAAAATTTTTAAATAAAAATTTTAAAAATTTTAAATAAAAATTTGGATTTCTAGTTTCTTAAAAACTCAAAGATGTGAAGCCAGGTGTGGTGGCGCATGCGTGTAATCCCAGCAACTTGGAAGGCAGAGGCAGGAGGATCACAAGTTCGAGACAAGAGGCAGTCTGTAATTTAGCAAGACCCTGTCTCAAAAAGTGAAAATATGGGCTGGGGGTTCAGCTCAGTGGTATAGCACTTGCAAAGAATGCAAGTGTGAGGCCCTGGGCTTAACCCCCAGTACCACACACACACACACACACACACACACACACAAATCCTGAAAGATGTGGCACTACTCACATTGGTAACATGAGCTAGTTGATTTTTTTTTTCCAGTATGGAGGTTTAACCCAGGGCCTTATGAATGCTGGGCAAGTACTCTACCATTGAGCTTCACTCCCAGCTCACAGAGTCTCACTAAATCGAGCAGGCTGCCTCCAGCCTCAAACTCATGAACCTCCCTCCTCATTTCCTGAGTCACTTGAGATTACAGGTGTATGCCACAGCATCTGGCGTTAACAACTTTATGTGATGATCACCTAACATAATATTTATAGAATTGCTCCATAAACCAAGTGCACTATATGTAAGGTTCTTCCTCTGGTCTCCAACTATGAAAATATTTTGGGATGGTTTCCATTGTCATCTTTGTTGTTGTTGTTGAAACAGGGTTTTGCCAGTAGCCCAGGATTGCCTCAAATTCTCCATCATCCTGCCTCTGCCTTCCAAGTGCTGGAACTGCTGTGTTCCACCACACTTGGCCCATTGTTATCTTTTGTTGCTTGGTTGTTGTTGTTATTTGTTTGTGAGACAGGGTCTCACTGTGTAGCCCAGGCTGACCCACAGCTCCCTATGTAGACCAGGTTGGCCTTGAACTTGTGTTGATCCTCCTGCCTCAGCCTCCCAAGTGTTGGGGTTACAGGCATGTACCACCGTGCCCACCTTCCATTGTCATGTTTTAAATTATACTTCATACATACAAAATGAATAGCCATAAATATAGCATTTAGCCCAATAAATAGAACATTACCAATGGTATCCACTTGTGTATTCTTTCCCACACAGCCCCCAATCTCTCTCCAACACGTTTTGTGTTTACCATTTCTTTGCTCTTTCAAAAGGTTATTTATTTAGCTGAACTGGAGGGCTGAACCCATGACCTGGTGGATACTTTGCAAGCACTCTATCACTGAACTGCACCCCCAACCACACCCCCAGCCTCCTTTTTACATTTTTATGTTGAGATAGGGTCCTGGTAAATTTCACAGGCTGCCTCTGGCCTCAAATTTGTGATCCTCCTGCATCTACACCACACCTGGCCAAAGCTGAGTGTGGTGGCACAAGCCTATAATCCCAGCACTCTGGAGGCTGAGGCAGAGGAATCAATGCAAGTTCCAGGGCAGACTTGGCTACAGAGTGAGGCCTTGTGTCATTACAGAAAGAAAGAAAGAAAGAAAGAAGAAAGAAAGAAAGAAAGAAAGAAAGAAAGAAAGAAAGAAAGAGAGAGAGAGAGAGAGAAAGGAAGGAAGGAAAGAAAACTATTTTATTATTTTGCTACTTTTGAACTATATAAGAATGGTTTCAGACATGCAGTGTTCTGGTATTTGTTTTTTCGCTCAATATTATGTTCCTTAGATTTATCCACTCCAGTTACATACTGTGTACTCATCACCCAAGTCTCAGCTCCTTCATAGTCTGGAATCAGATCACAGGAGCACAAAGTGATCTTCCCCTCTTTGGAATGCTTTTTGGGGAAAAACTACACACACACACACACACACATATATATACATACACATATATATACATATATATTATATAAGTGTACATATAATACACATATATATACAATACACATAATATATACCCATATATAATATATATGTATATATACACACGTGTATGTATATATATTGTGTGTATATATGTGTGTGTATATATATGTATGTGTATATATATTTATATATATATCTATATATAGTTGTTAGGTGCCGTCAAGTCAGTGTCCGGCTCATAATGACCCTGTGTACAACAGGCAAAACAGTACTGTCAGTGCCTCTCTGATATTCATAGGGTTTTCAATGGCTGATTGTTTTTTAGGAGTTGCCGGGTCCTTCTCCCAAGCCAACAGCCCCTGGTGTTCCCAGGCGATCTCCCATCCAAGTATTAACCGGGCCTGACCCTGCTTAACTTCCAATATTTGACAGGATCAGACGCCATGGTGGTACGGCTTGCAGGCTCATACATACACACACACACACACACACACACACACACACGCACGCACGGATATACGTGTGTATATGTATATTATATATACACATATACATATATGTACATATGTATATATGTGCATATATGTATATTTTATATGTATGTGTATATACGTATATATGTATGTGTGTATACATATATATGTATGTGTATTATATGTGTATGCATACATATATGCATGTATATTATATGTATATGTATATGTATGTATGTATATGTGTGTATGCCTGCAGCCATAGCCCTGTGGCGTCCGATCCCGTCAGATCTCAGAAGCTAAGCAGGGTCGGGCCTGGTTAGTACCTGGATGGGAGACCACCAGGGAACACCAGAAGCTGTAGGCTTGGGAGAAGGACCTGGCAACCCCCTCCCAAAAATCAATCTGCCATTGAAAACCCTATGCACAGCAGAGAAGCACTGACAATAGTGTTTCCCCTGTTGTACAGAGGGTCGCTATGAGTCGGATACCGACTCGACGGCACCTAACAACAACAACATATGTGTGTATATGTGTATATATACATATACATACATATATACATATATGTATATATATGTATGTATATATATGTATATGTATATGCAAAGAGCACTGGATGCGGAGCTGGGTCACTGAGGTCCAGACCACCGTGCCAGGCAATGTCCTCGGACTCCACCTTCCTCCATCTCAGCTTCTGATCGGATAACCCATCTGCCTGGCTGGAGAGGTTTTATGAATAATGCCTGAGAGAACAGATACAACGCGTTTAGTAAACTGCGAGGCACCCTCCTCAAAGCAGTGTTGATGCTACTTCGGCCCTTTGCACAAAGATCCCTGCCAATGACTCCTTGGCTGTGTTTGAGGGAGGTCGCGTCGCCCCTGAGGGCAGGGACCTAAATGTTTCTTTTCTTCCGGATCGCCCAAGCAGTGCCAGGTCTGGATGTAGTGGGAACCTACATTAGGGGTTCTTGGAAAACCTCCAAGATGATGTTTTGTTTGTTAGGTGCCGTCGAGTCCTGTCCGACTCATAGCGACCCTCATAGGGTTTTCAATGGCAGATTGTTTCGGGATTGCCTCGGGAATGGGTTGCCACGGCCTTCTCCCATTTATGCGGTGCTGGGAATCGAACTCGGGATCTCAGAGACTGCAGAGTCACGGTCTACTAACTGAGCTAAATCCCAGATCTCCACGATGATAGATGGCGCTAACTCCCCCTTGATGTGAGCAGGTAGTTAGAGGCTCATAGGTTAGCGCATGCGCACGTTCTCCTTGTAGCCCTGGAAAGACCCAACCCAAATCGGTCCCCTCTACTTGGGTCTTATCCCATAGGAACCTAGAGAAATCTTTTCTCTACGCATGCGTCTCTTCCAGGCTGCGATTGGCCGTTAAGCCTATCAGTCACCAAAAGGCCCAATGGAGTGAGCCTAAGTGGCCACTTCCCGCCCAACGGTAGGGGCTGCCAGGAGTGGCTTGGAGTCTTTGTCCCCACGCACCTTGAGCGTGAAGAGGGTAAAGGAGTTTGTTCTGGCCGCGGGCGCAAGTTTAGTAGTTTTGGCTTACCCCAATGCCAAGCCATCGCCTCTTTTGCTGTGTCATAGCGGAGAAAGAAGAGGGAGTGAGGGGACCGATGTAAAGGCGGCGGGGGCGGCGCTCTTACTAGTGTCCGGGAGCTTGTGGCCAACCAACCACTTATTGAGCGCCTTATCTATTCCACACGTTGCCCAAAGAGCTTTGGCATTTGGTAACCTCTGCCATTAAAGAGGGCTTACGGTGTAGAGATTAATGAAACAAGGGCCTGTTGCCTCCCTTCTACCTCCCACCCTTTCGCCTTAGATGGAAATTTGCTTTCCAACCCCAGAACCACTCCATTGCCCCGCCCGGCTCTGACTGTCGGTGCAGGGATTGGGCGCCACGGACGGAACCAGCTTCCAGTCAGCTGAGGGTGGGGACGCGAGAAATGCGGGTCACCTGGGGGCGGGGCTTGGCGCAGGCGTGTCCCGCCCTTGCTGGGCCACCACGCCTCCGCCCCACGGCGTAGTCACCAGCTTTTATTGGGCACGTGTTTGCAGATGCGCCGTAAATAGGAGTAATTGTGGGCGGCCACTCTGCGAAGGAGGGGACAGCAGTTTATGAGATCAAACAAACTGTCTGAGCGAGGCCCTTAAAGGTATAAACTTGTGGAAGCAAATACAAAGGAAACGGGAACTTAGTCTTAACTGGGAGCACAAAGTCCTGGGCCCCCAGGCTAATCTGGACCTGACCTAGCAATGAAGTACGCAGGGTTTGGTGGAAACAACTTGGGAACTGTATGAGCTACCAAGAGCCCCTCCTTCCTCCCTGTGCCCCCTTCTTTTTAGGACTCTCTGATTTACTGAGTGTGAATTAGGGCAGGGGAATGGATGTGATACCTAATGATTTAAGGGTGCAAACAGTGGGGGTTATTGGCTCCAGTGGGAGCCACTTTGGAGCCTGGGGTGGGGTTGCCATATGTCCCTGCCATATCCGCTGTTCCTGAAACAAATCCACAATCACAAGGCTGGAAAAGTTACTCAGCCCAAGGGACTGAGGGATGAGTCAGAAGAACTCATAAGCTACAGAGAACTGGCCTGGCCTCCTTGGCTGGAACAGATACCGCCCTTTTCTGACCTCCCAAGAACCACTTCTTGATGAATAGGAGACCAGTGGGTGCTAATTCTTCCATGGACTGATAGCTGAGCCCAGGAAACCGGGACCCTAATCCCATTCTGCGTGTTACTCCTTCGATAGCTGGTCCAGCAGTAGAAAGCAGAGAAATTACCAAAAGTTACCACCTTTTGGAATATATTTTAAATGAGAAACTCCTCAAGTTTGTAGCACTTCTCTGTTTACAAAGTGCACTTTCAAACTGGCCAAGGTGGCACATGGCTGTAATCCCAGCGACTCTGGAGGCAGGAGGATCATGAATTTGAGGCCAGAGGCAGCCTGCGTAATTTAGCAAGACCTTTACTCAAGATTAAAAAACAACAAAAGCAGGCTAGGGGTGCATTTTAGTGGTAGGACGATTACAAAGTATGCCTTAAGTATGCCTTGGGTTCAACCCCAAGTACCACACACACACATAAGAAGCCCTTTCACATGCATTATCTCGTTTTTAGCCTCACTAAATATATACTGCCTGCAGCGGTAGCCCTGTGGCATCCTATCCCGTCAGATCTCGGAAGTTAAGCAGGGTCGGGCCTGGTTAGTACCTGGATGGGAGACCACCTGGGAACACCAGAAGCTGTAGGCTTGGGAGAAGGACCTGGCAACCCCCTCCCAAAAATCAATCTGCCATTGAAAACCCTATGAACAGCAGAGAAGCACTGACAATAGTGTTTCCCCTGTTGTACAGAGGGTCGCTATGAGT
>VMDO01000051.1:283656-333657 GCA_007922755.1 Pedetes capensis | reverse complement strand
CACTGAGCCAGACACAAATGGATGAAGTTCCTTCAGTCCAACTGTAGAAACTAGAAACCAGTACCCACATTTCCAGGTAGAATGTAGTAGGTGCTGTAAAGGAAGGACAGATTCCTAAGAGATTTCTCTGGAGAATATCAACGCGAGCTGGGCAGAACCTCCAAAGAAGAGAAATCACAAAAAGTTTCATGGAGGGAAATCTGGAGTGAAAGCCAAAATGATAGGAATTGTCTCAAAGATAAATAAGGGTGGCAGAGCAAATTTTTTCTCATAGACCTCTTACCCAAGTAAACTCATCTGTTTTCCTCGGTGCTGGGGAGTGAACTCAGGGCCTCCCACATGTTAGGCAGGTGCACTACCATTGAGCTCCAGCTCCAGCCCTTATTTTCATGTCTTTGATAAGCAGCGGCAGTATTTATCTCATAAGTATCTACTAAAATTGTCTTCTCTCCCTTCCTCTGTCTGTCTGGGGTTTAGGTTCTCACTGTTTCTACTTGTAGAGGATCCTGACTAGGCCACTTGTCTCCAGTTCTGCATTCCTTCCAAAAAGCATTATTGTCAGGAACCTGTAAAGGCTGGAGCTAGCATGTGCTTATGCGCGCTCTGTCTCCCTCCTTGTCTCATCTTTCTTTCTTCCTTCCCTTTTTCCTCTCTTTCTTTTCTTTTTTCTTTTTCTTTTTCTTTCTTTCTTTCCTTGTTTGCTTTGTACCCCAGGCTGGCCTTGAACTCATGATCCTCCCTCTGGCCTCAACTGGGATTACAGACCGCTGGGATTATAGACATATGCCACCACACCAAGCTCTTGACATGTTTTTTGTTTTGTTTTGAGACAAGTTCTCACTATAGAACTCAGACTGGCCTGGAACTTGAGATCTTCCTTCCTCTGCCTCCCAAGTTGCAGAGATTACAGGTGTCTACCACCACCATACCTGGCTCTACTTAAAATCTTTTGATGACCACACATCTTCTGCAGAATAAAGTCTGAGTCTTGGATATCATGGCCCTTAATAATGGGGACTGTAGCACTAATATGTTGTTCCTTTGATCTGTACTATAGTATTTGATTTCCTAAAGGCCCCTTCTCTTTCCATACTTTAGATGCTACTTCTATAAGGAATGCCTTCTCTGCTATCATTTGCCTAGAAAATTCCTATATGTCTTCAAAGTCCACCTCAAACATTTCCTCTAAGAAAACCTTTCTGATCTCCACTAGTTTGAGTTTGGGTGTGCTTCGTCTTTCATCTCAAAAGCCCACTTCCTGCTGGTTCACTTGTCTCCTGTCCCTACTAGTTACAGGAACTGTCTTGTTCCTCTCTACATCCTAGCATCTGCCTAGAGTCCAAGGGATGCACAGAGAATAGTGTGGATTGAGTCTGGAAGAGGGTTTGTGTTGGCTCTTTGAAGGCCTTGGAAGCCAGGCCAATGACTTTGTACTTTATATGGTGAGCTGTGGAGAACCATGAGGTGTCAGATTATCAGAGCTGGGCCAGAGAGGGAAGGATGGATTGGAGAAAAGCAGGTGGGGTGAGAGGAAACAGGCAGCTGTTAGCTCTTTTGCACACAGAGGCTCAGGGAGATGGTGACTACCCAAGGCCACACAGCTGGCAAATGGCAGAACTCAGAGGTGAACTCATTCTGAACTATCCCAAGTCCAGAGACCTCTGTACCATACCACAAGGGTTACATAGTAGATTGTCCACGAGTGGGAAAGATACTGCATCAGCCAGGACAGGGTAGGTTATATTAGAGACACAATGCCACAATCTCTGGTTCAACACACTTATTTTCTATCCACATAAAGTCCCCTCTGGTGGTGGGCACCACCTTATGGTGACTTAGCAATCTAAACTGCCTTGCTCTGGTGGCAGCCTACATTGACATGTTCTTCCATAATTCCCATAACAGAGAAAGAACATTAGGAGACTCAGGTGCCAGCTGCATTTCAGGTTATATCCTATTACAGTCCTCTGGCCAGAATCAGTCCAATGACCTCGCTTGACAACATGGGGACTGAGAAACTTAGGAAACAGAAGGGAACAGGAAGTACCTGTGGGCAATAGCAGACCTACCCCAGACCCTGGAAGGAAGGAGATCAGGCCAGACAATCAGAAGCACAGACAGGAGATGGACCTGAGAGGAAGGTTTTGCTCAGGATTTGGGTGTGAAGTCAGGGCTGTTCCAGTCACCTCTGAAAAGGTCTTTCTTCCCATGAGCTCTGGTGAGCTGGAGTACATCCTACCGGGGGCTTCTCACCTGTAGCAATGTCTGGGGAAGCTCAGAAACTATAAGAACAGAGATGACCTCACTCCAATGGCAGCTGGCATGAGTCCTCAGTTCCTTGCCATGTGGGCTTGTCCGCTGGGCTGTTGAACAGCACGGCATCTGGCTTCCCCCAGGGCAAACGATGAAACAGAGAGATAGGTAGAAGCCATGACTTAGCACTGGAAATCACATGCTATCTCTTCTGCCTTTTTTATTGGTTGCACATTTGGTATTTCATTGTGAGAAACAACTACACAAGGGCATGAATACCAGGCAGGCATAGTTGGAGGCCATCTTGGAAGCTGCTACCCTCTTTGACAGGGCAGTATCTTTTTCTTCATCATCATCTTTTTTTTTTTTTTTTTTTTTTTTTTTTTTTCAGTACTAGCAGGGCCTCATGCATGCTAGGTAAGTGATCTGCAACTGAGCTGCACCCCCAGCTCCTTAATATTTTTACTTTTAAGACAGGTCTCACTAAATTGCCCCAACTGACTCTGGCCTTGAATGTTGATCCTCCCGCCTCAGCTTCCAGCCATGCACCATGGGCAGAGGACAGTATCTTCTTAACCTCTTCTTGCTCAGCTTGTGGGCTCTCTCTCCCTGCTGGAGGGGTTGTTAAGTCCCAGTGACCTTGTGAGAGAGGCAGGATGAACATAGATGGTGGCATTCTGCAGCTGAGGAAACCTGAGGCTTGAAGCCATTCTGCAACTTGCCTGGCTCCTGTGTGCTCTCACAGCAGCCACCTGTTAGCAACCACAGTCTTAAGCATGAGCTGTGGAGCTGAGGCATTTGTAGGCCTGTCTTGGCCAATGTGCACAGATCCTACTGTCATTTTGCTTCTGTAGCATGTCACATGGGCTGGGTACAGAGTGGCCAAACCCTGTAGTAGTGACCAAGCCAGACGTGCTACCCTCCTCAGGTGCTATATTTGACCCGTGCACAGCTGTGCTGTGAGGAGACAACAGGAAAAGCAGCTCCTCTTCCTTGACTGAAGGGCACCAGGCTGGGGGCCCTCTGGGATATGTGAAGAAGGCAGAGGAGGAGTGCGCTTCTGGAGGGAGATGTGAGGCCTGTGAAGGTGGGTGCCCTCTGTGTCCAACTGTGCCCTGGTAAGTTTCTGCTAAGAAAGGCTTTCACCATTCAGAGGGCCAGACCTAGTCCTGGGGGTGTTTCTGCTTCTCTTGTGTCCCAGGATCCCTCCCAAGGCTTCTAACTGGACACATCTCCTTAATGCTGGGGCTGCCTCCTACTGACAATGCCTGGAAGAAATTTTCACCTAAGATTCCTGCCTGCCTGCCATCTTTCCCCACTGAGGTGAAGTGCTGGCCTCACGCCCTGCCAGGACCACGCCAGACCTTCCTTCCCCTCCTCAGCGGCACCAAAGAAACCAAAACCCGAGCCAAAGTATCAGAAACGTGTATTCATTTTCTTTTAATAGTAAACCTCTTTACAACAAATATAGTGAAAGAGTTTTCAAACAAAACTCATAAGAATCTCGAGGACTTTGTCTTTTCTTATTGTGTAGAATACTAAGAAAGCATCACCATACAGCACGAAAAGAAATATTGAAAACAAATTAACAGCCACACACTTGGACTCGCCCTGCCTCAGGACCCAGGAGGAGCCCCAGGAGTGTGGGTGATTGTCGGGTTTGGGGGTGGGTCACCTCCATGGCCTGTCCCACCCCTCTCTCCCTCTTCCCACCCCTCCCTCCCTCTGGGACTTGAATGGGGTAGAGCAGAGAATCCAGATTCTCCAGGGAACATCCCAGCCCCACTCCCCCCATGCGAATCCCAGTCCTTCTATCAACTGCTTAGGGGTGGGGAGAGGCAGAAGAGGGGAGAACAGGGAGTTCCCAGGCTCCATGTCTCCTTACCTCCATGAAAGCCTACATTCCCCCACCCCGTCCCAGGGGATTCCAAAGAGTCAGTTAAAAATATATAGAGATATAGATATTTCTAGATACACTTTTACATCATTTCTGTCTCTCCAAACAAATAAATAATCAGCAAGAGAAGGTGCATTACTTCCTTCCTGTCCAAGGTGGGGAGGGTTGGGGGGTACAGGGTCAGTCTCGCTGCACTGAGTGCACCATTGGAGGAGGGGAAATGTGTTCCATTGAGGTGGGGGAGCCCTCTTGCCCACTGTCCCTGAAAGCTGTGGGAAATCAGGGGGGAGGGGCATTGGATGACTCCAGTGGTTACTTTGGCAAAGGCCCAGTTTTTCAGAGGGAGTGGGTGGAGGCGAATTTGGCTTGTGAGAAGAAACTAAGTCCCCACTTGAGGTCTGGGTTCCCAGGGACCCATTCATCTGGCCGGCCAGGAGCCCCTACCCTCAAGAGAAACCTCAGGATACTGAATTGCAGAAATGTCACATATTCATTCACAGACCAAACTCTACTGCTAGGGACAGAGAAAAAAGGACACATACACATCCACACAGGGTAATCAAAAGCCAGGTTTGCCTTCAAGAGGCAGAGGGCAAAACTGGTGAATATTGCACCGTGATCTGCAGGGGCCCTCACCCCCATCCTTGTTTAATGGTGGCCAAACTCAGCCTTGAAAAGTGGGCAGCCTGATGATGGGAGGATTAGCCTGAGAAGAGAAGGCCAGTCATTTGACGTTTATTGAGCACCTATCATTCAACCATTCACCAATTCAACATTTACTGAGCGCTACTATACACCAGGCACTGGGCAAGGCTCTGCACAGGACTATACTCTGGCTTCTTTCAAGGCCCTGATCAAGTTCCATCAATTCTTGTTCTTGGGTGTTGGTTGGTTGGTTTGTTTTGTTTGTTAAGTGTGTGAGATCACACCCAGGGCTTCGGGCATGCCAGGCAAGCACTCTAACACCGAGCTATGTCCCCAGGCCCCAGTCCCATCAATTCTTAAAACTCCTTCTAAGAACCTCAGGGATAGGTGGGAAGGCTGGACATATGGTGTCCCTGCCCAGTCAACAGGTGGGTGAGGCTGTGAGGAAGGATGGATCATAGTCCAATTGAGGACAAAGCTTCAGGGAGGAGAAGGAACTTGAGTTTTCTCTGAAAGCAGGACAGGAGAGGGGGATACTACAGCAACAGAGGAACTGAGTGTCAAAGGGTAGGTGACTAAGTGGACAACTGTGTGGTGAGGCAAAGGCTCCAGGAGAAAAGCCCTGGTAGAGGTAGGCTGTGGGGAGAAGCAGAGAGGGCCGAACGCCAAATCCCCCCTAACTGTAGTATAAATGTGTCAGAGCTGGGGATGGGAGCAGGCAAAGGATCAGGGAAGAAAGGAGTGAGGGTCACAGAGCTGGAAGAGCCACCAGCCTTTTCTGAACACATACCCAGCCACATAGACGCAGAGATGCCCTCAGATCTCCAGTCATATGAAGATTCACCAACACACCCAGCCAGGCTCAGAGGGATAGAAACGTACACCCATGCAGCCATACACACACACATACAAAGATATGCTCAGACACATAAATAACAGATGCCCTCCAGAGCACACTCAGGTCCATGTGTGGTCACATACACCCCTCTGCTTCTGGCTCCTTCCCTGCATTAACTGCCAAAATACTGCAGGAGGCTGGGTCGCAGGTGGGCAAGGACCATCACCTACCACAAAACTGGGCCTTGTCTAAGTCTACTCTCCAGCTGGGAGGAAACCCCAAAGGAGCACTGCTCCCTTGCGCAGAGGAGCGGGCCAGCGCCTCTGCCAGCCCATGGGGCCCCAGGCCAAGCCCCTTGGGGGCATGGAGAGCAGGCTGGGGGCCTGCCCCCTCCAGTTTGATCTCTGACCCAGCCTGAGGTCTCAGGACCCCAAGCTTTCCCTGCCTCTCAGCCTTTGCCTGTGGAGGCAGCAGAGTGGGCAGACTCGGGGGAGGGAAGGGAGCAAGAACAACAGCAGAAGAATCTCCTCTGTACAGTACGGGCCATTTGAGTCATTATTATTACAATATACTTTGACAAAAATAGAATCTCATTTCATATCAATACAACAACAACAACAACAACAACAAAAGAAAAAAAAAAAAAAACAGTTTCCTGGACTGTTACACCTCTAACTTTCCAAAGGTTGCTATTTACAATTACAGTAGCCAAGAGGGAAGGTGGGGTGTGGCCTGGAGGTGGTGGGACTAGGAGGTAGCGAGACCATGAGCGCGCCAAGAGCAGGGAGGTGGGGTCAGGAGAGGGAGCTAGGAGGGGCTGGGGAAGGCCTCGGAGGAATCAGGGAAGAGCCCTCTGAGAGTGGACCTCCCGCTCCCGTGGACCATCCCTGTGTCACTCCTCGGTAAGTGTGCACGCTGGCAGAGGAAGCCTTCCCCGCCTGCCCAAGGAAGGGGCTCCGGGCCTCAGGCACCCTAAGGAAGTCAAAGACAACCCCGGTCCAGCCCTGGAGTCACCTCACTCAAGTTCCTCTCTCCAACTCTCCCTGCGCACACGGCCAGCTTCAGAGGGCTGGGGTCAATTGAGGGATGGGGAGCTATTGCACTGCATTATCTTAGGGAAAAAGAAGGTGGAGCAACGGGACCTCAATTCTCCCCTTGCCCACTCCTTCTGCCCTCCTTAGCCCTCTCCTCATGGCTGTCTTTCCCTCTAATGTGCTTCCAGAGAGGCCCCTGCCTGGGATTCCCAGGCAGCCTTCCCAGCACCCACATACCTTGGGGGTGCAGCACGCACAAGGGTCAGAGTGTGCTGTGTGTGCAGGGGAAGGGAGGGGTCAGGCTTGGATACTGGGCCCCATGTGCCTATAGCCATGTGAATAGCCAAGAAGCAGAGAACCACTGTCTCCTCACAGTCCCTCTGAAACGCAAACTAACCATCAAGCCAACTTTGGGGTTTCAGTCTACTGTCTGGGTTTTTGTTGTTTGGTAGTTTTTGGTTCTTTCCCTCTGTCTGGGGGACGGGGTGGGAGGGCTCCACATGCAGGGCTCGGCACCTGTCCTTTCCCAGAGGCCTACTGTGTCCCCCCCTTCCTGCAGCATATGTGTACAACGTGCAAAGTGTCCCCCCCCTTCCCGCAAAAAAGAGAGCCCCCCACCAGTGAAAATGGTGGGGGGTGAGAAAGAGGGGATGAGAGCATCCTCTCTCCAAAGCGAGAATCAAATTAAAAAATATATAATAATAATAATATAATAATAATTATACACAAATGTAACCATCAACAGGACACAGAGCACAAGAAAGGAAATGGGGATCGAGCGGGAGGAGCCCAGGACAGGGAGGGGTGGGCGGTGAGATTGTCAACTCTTCATCAGGGAGGCTGAGAGGAGGGAGTGGGGACCGTCACTTTAATGTCTGTGAAGAGAGGAGATGGAGAAGGGGTGTGAGGGGTGGCCCCGCCTACAGTGTGCACCCCACTCCCTACCCCAAGGCCAGGATGCCAGGCAGGGCCAGCTGTGGGGGGTCATCAAGCAGAGAGCTAATGCAGGGGGGGAGGGAGGCCTTTGATGGGGTCAAGGGGTATTGGTGCTGCCCCAAAATGGCTGGTGGAAGGACTACCTGGCCCCAAGGCCTCTCAGGTGGGACAGAAAATAGGTTGGGGGCACGTGGGGCAGTCCCTGGGTGTAGCAGACACTGGCAGACAGGAAGGGCGATGCTACAGTACCCAGGTATCCAGCCGCATCCTCTTCACAGCCGAGCCCTCGGCCTCGGGCTCTGGGGCTGGGCGCAGCAGGCCCAGCGTGGGCCCGAAGTCCCCCCGTCCATCATCGTGGTCCCCCGTCTCATAGGATCCTCCTGCTGGGCTGCTGAGACCGTCTCCAGGCTCAGGGCGGGCAGCCGGGAACACAGCTGGAGGAGGTGGCGCAGGGCTGCGCTCACGGCTCGGGGACACCGGTTCTGACTTTATGCTGATGTGTGGGTGGGTGGTAACTGTGAGGGCAGCACCCACGTGGGGCAAAGGGCTGCCCGGGCTGGAGGCAGGCAATGGGGACAGAGTTCAGGTGACAGAAACAGAGGCATGAGTGACAGAAAGCATGAGAGGAAATCACAAGACAGAAAGGACAGAGACCAAGAGTAGGGCACAGGGGCGAAGAGGGAGACATGTAGAGACATAGGGTCAAGTGAGGGGGAGAGAAGAGAAATAAATAACATTAGTTCCATTCTATCTCATGTCATCTTCTGCAGCCCAGCACCCCCACCGGCTGGCTGGGGGCCCAGGCAAGTCTCCTGGGCCTGCACGAGGGACTCAGGGCTGCCATGTAATGCCACACAGCCTCATATTTGTCCACCGAGGACTTTTCAGAAGACCCTCTCCTTCTGCTCCTCACCCACCAAATTTCCCTGTGGAAAGTCTCCCAAGGACTCACATGAGGTTGCTGAGAGATACGGGGACCAAGTGGGGCTGTGGCTGAGGTTGCTGTTGCGGCTGCTGAGGCTGCTGTGGCTGTGGCTGTTGTGGCTGCGGCTGGGGCTGCGGAGGCTGTGGCTGTTGCGGCTGCTGGGGCTGCTGTGGCTGTTGCCAGGCGGTCACGTTGCCTAGCGACAGCCCCCCAGGCGAGCTGAAGGCTGGTAAGGAGGAGAGCTCTGCAGTGGTCAACTGGTAATCTGCAGCGGAGAGAGGGTGAGGAGGAGCATGGGGGAGCACTGCAGGCACCCACAGGAGCTGCCCCCACAGGAGCTGCACTGGCGGGTGGGGCATGGAGGTGAGGGACAGGTGGTATTTAACAATAGATGTGAAGAATCAAGAAATCCATAAAAATTCAGTGAAAATGGCACTTGGAGCTGAAGAAATGCAAGTCATAATAATCACGAGGTGCTGCTTTTAACAGGATGAAAAGAGAGGTGGTTTTTAAAATAGTGTTGAACTTTTTTTTAAAAAAATCATGTGTAGGTATCACTTTAGTAAGGTAATTACAAAAGAGAAAAAGAAAGAAAAAATGTAAGTAGAGAAGGTCTAACATATGTCTAACTGCTGCCTTTTCACCCACCATGTCTCCAGTTGCCTTTCTGAGGCACTGGGGCATCACAGGGAACACTAGGCCAATGGAGCTTGGGAAGTAAATCTGCTACTACTACTCCACCTTCTGCACAAACCCCATCTTTCTACAGTGTCCGTGCCTAAACAAAGGCAGGGGCTTGAGCCACCATGCCCACAAGGATGCAGAGGACTCATGTCTGCCACTCAGTACTCTCACCCATGGAGCCGAGGAGCTTTATGGCCCATGCCCGAAGCTCAGGTTCTGGACCATGAGGGATGCTCACTGTATTCTAAATGTCTGTCCTAATGAAAGACACTGTGATGTTTGCACTGCCAAAGAACAAACAGAACCATGAAATGTTTCACAATTTACATAGCACTGTAATATTACATGTCTCATCTTGTTTGGGGCAATTTAAAAATGTCTTCCCCAAGGAGCACAGAGATGCCGCACTGTTAGTGGAAGGGCATGCCAGGAAGGAGACGCACCCTCCAATCACCCCAACCTACACCACTCTCCTGTGAAGCCAGGGTCATTTGCTCCAGCTCTCTGTTTATGCAGGGAAGATGGTGTTACTTCTGCAACACAGTAATAAGATAAAAGGCATGAGCTATGAGGCCAAACTTCCTGGCTACCTCCACTTATAGGCCACATGACCTTGGGCAAGTTACTTATTCTCTACCTATAAACAGGGGCAGTAATCCTACCTAGAGAGTTTAGCTAAACTATTGTGAGGGCTGAGTTAACACACAGAAGGCATGCAGAACAGTGTCTGGCTCACATTCGAAAATTTACCTATTACCACTTTACAAATGAAGCAACTGTAGCCTCAGGTTTGAGGAGCTGGCCCAGGTCACAGAGAAAGCCAGTGGTAGAGCTCAGATGAGACATCAGGGTTATTACATACATATGTTGTTGTTAGGTGCCATCAAGTCAGTATCCGACTCATAGTGACCCTCATAGGGTTTTCAATGGCTGACTGTTTTCGGGATTGCCTTGGGAGTGGATTGCCAGATCCTTCTCCCATTTTTGCGGTGCTGGGAATTGAACTCAAGACCTCAGAGACTGCAGCGCAGCACTGTACCAACTGAGCTAAATCCCAGCCTTCATACATATATACACATTTATTTACTTATATACTATATACTATATATATATATATATATATATATATATATATATATATATATATATATATTTATGTGGTGTTGGAGATCTAGATCCAACATGCCAGGCAAGTGCTCTACTACTGAGCTATACCCTTAGCCCTCATTTTCACCTTTAAACCTCACTCTAGAAGTGGCCTATGCTTGCCCCTGGATTCCTAACATTGGCTATGGGTTTTGAGACACTGACATTTAAAAAGCAGAGCCAGCACAAAAATGGACCCCAGCACTATATCCAACACTTGTTTTACAGACAAAGCAGCCAGGCCCAGAACGGGGTAATATCTTTCCCAAAGTCCCTCAGGAAGAGAACAGAAAAGACCCAACTCCTGGTCCTGCCCTGTCCTAGAGACTAGCCACTTGGGAGGGTTGGTTTCCAACAACTAGGAGGGACTCAGCCCCCAGGCCACCTGGCTGCCCCTTTGATCTGCTCCCAGAGCCACTACAGCCAGACCTCTGCAGCCAGTGCCAACAAAACGCCAACCCCATCTTTTACCCAAGATATTACCATAGCCAGATCACCCCCAGCTGGAACTTGAATGGAGGCCAGGACTGTAAACAGTGAACAACTAAACACCGATGTGCTTGTTAGGGTTTTGTTTATATACCTGGGATCACCTGAAAACATCTGCTTCTAAACTGAGGTCTGCTTAGCTACTCCTACAAGAGGAAGTGGAGCCCTGGCTTCCCCTTCCCTAAAGGTGCCAAGGGCAGGCCTAGGGGCAGAAACTGCTTTCACACCACAGTGACAGATGAGTCCATAAGGCTGGCACTGCTGAGCACCTATCCCAGGCTCACCGACACCAACTAACTTCCCTCCTACTTCCCAAAGACAGCCAAAACCAGACTGTAGAAACTCCCATGGTAAGATTCCTAAATCAACAGCAGCTCCTGAAAAGTGGTCTGAACTGCCCTCTGCCAAGTGTTCTGTCCTGCTTCATCCCACTGTCAGGGAGCCAGCTTTTCTCCTTGACCCCAGCAGCAGGGCTGGAAGAGCCTCAGAGACTTTCCATCCACCCAGTGCTCCTAGAGACAGGGGACTGGTCCATTGAAGCAGTCCTCTCTGTGCCGGAAGACGTAACAATCCGGGACTGGGTATGCAGTGTGCACACGCCAGGGACAGCGGGCTCACGGACTTCTCAGCAATAAAACCTCTACCTACACTCCCATGCCAGACTCTGACGCCTCAACATGAAGCAGGTCCTCCAGCTCTCTGACCAGCCACCAGGGGCTTTCTTCCTCAGGGGGCTGGTGAGGTGGGATTTGTGGGTATTTGTACTCATTGCTTCAGCTCTGGGATAGGGGCTTGGGGAGGAGGAGTTTGGGGGTCTTTCTGGTGTAGTCTGCTTGCATCACAGGACCAGCCCTAACACAAGCCACTCATGTGCAAGACACCTGGGGGAAGGCCGAGGTCTCCACAGCAGGAAGGAGTCTGCTGCCACACAAATGCTCTGAAACCAGGTAACAAGGCATTTCCCATTGGAAAGGCTTCCTAACACACAGCCTGGCATATAGGCAAGGATGGCTGAAAGTGTTACAGACTGTTCCTGGGCTGATATGAGTGTTGACACAAGCCCACAGCCCTGGGGACACAGGACAGCCTGCACACTGGATGTCCTGTCTTGAATTCTTTACTCAGAGGCCTCTCTCATGTCCTCGTGTGAATTTTCACCCTCAGACCCACCTCCCCAGCTTCCATTAGTCTTGGCCTGCCTGTGCCCTCCACTGCTCCACCACCAAGCCAACAAGGGGGACCTCTTCCTCTTCTAGCCTTGTAGAGAAAGCTGGCAAATCCCCTCTGGCCATGCCTCCACTTTGGCCTCCTCAGGTTCCCCACCTCTTATCTCTCTCATTCCTTCATTCATCTCCTCCAAAAAGCCTTTCTGAAGTGACCATGTACCCTTACCTACTCCCCAAACCTAGAATCTAGAGCCTGGTCAGCCCGAAGCAGCTTTTCAGCCCACTTCTGTCCTGTTCTCCTCAAACTTAAGGCCTCCCTCCTCCATGAAGTCCTATAGTAAAAACCAAAGATGCCCAGTTAAATTTGGATTTCAGTTAAAACAATACATAATTTTTTTTAGCATAAGTGTGTCTTTGGGACATACTTTAGCATAAAAATTGTCTTCCAGATATGGTACTTAAACTAAAAGAGTACTTGTGTTATCTGAAATTCAAGTTTAACTGGGCATTCTGTTTTTATTTGCTATATCTACCAACTGTAATTAGGTGGGAGCTTCCAGAAATCAATGGTCTTCCCCAGACTGATGCCTCCCCAGCATATCTAATGTTCCTTCTCTGGTCAATAGTCTGCCCCAAGCCCAAGCACACACATGTAAAATGTCACATGAGCACTCACCTGTGTTGTAGGCAGTGGGCATGGAAGAGAAGGGGAGGCCCTGGCTGAGTAAACTTGGTGTTGCCACGGAAACCACTGGGGTAGTGAGTGAGTGGGTAGACTGGGAGACCCCAAGGCGCTGGGCATTGTTCTGCAGAAGAAAATTGTCTGTCAGAAGGTGGTAGATGGGTGGGCTGCCTCAGCGTGGCCCTCCATGCCAAGGCTAAGCTGGGGTCCCTGAATCTCAAGGCTAAGGTAGGGCACCTTAGCATGGAGGACCCATAGACAACACAAACACAAGAAGGTACATTCACAGAGACACTAAGAGAAATGTGCGCGCACAGACTCATTCACCCCTGCACATTTGCAGAGAAGGGTGCAAGGGCTGGCCCTGTAGCCCAGCACTGATCCTGGGCTCCTAGGCAGACAGAGAAGGAAGAGAGTGTTCTCCCTCCGGCTGGGGCCTCTGGAGTCTACTTTGCCTCCATCACAGTGTAGCAGACACCCCAGGAGATGCATGCTGGCATCTGGGAGGGGAATGAGGGGCCTGGTGTGGCGTGTGCCTGCCTGTATGCACACACATGTGTGGGGCTGTCAGCTCCATCTGCCGCTGAGTCACTTGTTTATTCTAATTCTACGCTGGGGCCGAAACTGCCTCAGTGTTGGCCGCCAAAGCCTGCCTGCCTGCCTTTTCCAGCTTCTCTGGCCTCCCGTCAGGGAGTTGGGGAGGGAGGAGCCCCTGCCTCATTTCTGGCTCATGGTTGAGTATGTAAGTATGAGAACTTGCGAGAGAGATAGAGAAAGATTGATAGAGAGACAGAGACAGAGAGAAGAATGGTACGGTAGTGTGTTGGCCTCTGGGTGCCCATAAGATGGGCTCCGTGTACGACAGAGGGGAGGCAGGGAAGCTCTTGCCAAGGACAACTCTGGCTTTGGCTCAGGTCTCTGCTTCCTTTGGAAAACACTTTATTGGGCTGGCCAGTTGGCATCCCTCCTAAGGATTAGGGCCCTATCCTGGGTCCTATGAATGCTGTGTGGGCCTAAGTGGAGTCAGAAGACCAGAGGGATCCAAGGGTAGAATTCAGGCCTCAGGGTTGGGACCTCTGAAGCGTGGGGATGGTCTCATGCCCCTTCCAGCTGCACACATACACAGGGTCTGAATGAATGCAACACCCACACACACCCACAGGTACACATGCATGTCTAACCCCTCACCCTGCCTGTTTGCCTCTCAATCCCACTTGGCACTGAGCACAGCTCCTGGCAAACAGCCAAACACTGCACACTAAACATACAAGTGAAAGGAAAAGGGCACATACACGTCATGCTGTGGGGTAACATAGCAGTGGGCCCACCCAGAACTCAAAGGCACTGCAAACGGCTCAAAGCCCTACTTACCAGGTCTAAGTGGTCCTCAGTCTGGGAGCAGAAATAAAACCAAGGGGATGGTTCAGTCTCTGGCCTCTGCCCTCCCCCCACAGCCAGCCATCCACTCCCTGCCTAAGAGCAGGATGCTCTCCCTGGCACAGAAGGACACAACTCCTCTAGACAGGTTTCCACGAGACATTGCACCCTGGCCTCTACCAGCTCGAGATCTTCATGATCTGGTCCCCACACTCCTGCTACATGTGAATCCTTCCTATTGCCCTCCCCATCACAGAACCTTCTCTCCCACCTCTTGTTCCTTTCTACAGCCCGTAGGATGTGCTGCTGTGTTCTGACCTCATAAAAGGCCCTCAGGGAAGAAAGACCTCATGGAGAGCCATGCTTCCGTGATCTCTCTTGGGAGGTCCTAACTGCTAAGTTTCACCTCTCCTGCCAGAGGTCTGCTCTT
The DNA here is from genome assembly GCA_007922755.1 of Pedetes capensis. Taxonomy (NCBI): domain Eukaryota; kingdom Metazoa; phylum Chordata; class Mammalia; order Rodentia; family Pedetidae; genus Pedetes; species Pedetes capensis. The sequence goes on along the minus strand of VMDO01000051.1, from coordinate 319,155 downwards.
TCTCCTCGTCCCACCCTCCCACTCCCAGCCCCTACCATTACCCAGATGCCCACTCACCAAGTGATGCATTAACCCTTTGCCTCCCTGGGAAGTGATGACCCGCAGGTCAGGCTTGCGGCTGGGGGCTCCAAGCTGGGTGCTGTGGGTGGGTGGAGGCGGAGACTTGGCAGGGATGACCTTGTTTAGGCTGTTGCCATTGGCCACAGGGAGGAGCCCAGGGGAAGCCCGAGCACTTACGTAGCCATTCCCTGGAGAAGCGAGGAGATGAGAGGAAAAGTAAAGGCACCAAGCTGTCCCACAGCCCTATTAACACCCCAAGGCCAACACTCCCATCATCTAGAGCCTCTCAAAACTGTGCTCAGGCTCTGAGAAGATGCTGAGCTGTCTGATACACCCTAAAGCCTTCCCATCTAGAGAATAAGACGAGGAGAACACCTTGACCCCAAGTCACTGGGCTCATCCTCTGGCCCCTCACCATGTGTGATGGGACTGGCCAATGGAAGCACTGGCCAGAGGGCAGAACTGGAAAGCAACTGTTGCCTCTATCCAGGATGGGCAAGAAAGAAGCTGCACAGCCATACCTCTCTCCACAGACAGCACATCCGGCACTCTTAGATCCCATAATCGGCCCAAATGGGACCCTTAGTGAACAGGGTGGAGAGGGGCTGGCAGGGTGGAACCTGGGCCTCCATGAGGAGTCTGGCCACTAGGGCTAGCCAGCAGACTGCACCATTGGCTATGAACTGGGGACGATGAGCTTTGGATCAACACATGGCAATCTTCCCGCAGCCTACAGGAGACAGGCCATTCACTAGTGGTAGTGGTGGTGTTGGCACTGGGGGACTAATGGCACAGCTACCACCATAATTAGACTGGCAGTAATAGGCATGATAGCTATATTTTACATTTGCTAGATATTCCACAGTGTGCTCAGGCCTTTCACACACATATTATCTCATTTAATCCTCACATTAACCCACGAGACAGACAGGACATGCATCACTAGCCTCAAGTACAGAAGAGGAAACTTGAGCCTGGCCGGGAAAGGTGTAATGACTTGTCCAGGGCCACAAAGCCGGCTGGAAGCCAAGCATGGCTCTCTGCTGCTTCTCATGTGCTGTACACAAGGGCTTACAAGCAAGGTCTGCTAATACCTCCTTGGCCCTCTCCTTGGAAAGGAAGGGTATTCACCATTCACTCAATCTCCTGAGTCTACCAGTACTGCCAAGGAGGTGTTGTATTTTGGCTGAGAATGAGCTGAGGGATTCTGAGGTCCGGGGATGTGGGGGTGACTGCAGTCAGAAATGTCACTTTGCTCTGTGCCCTAAGAGCATGCTGTTGCCCTGAAAGCGTATGGCTGCCTCCATCCCAATTCCCGAATCACTCTGGGAATGGCAGGAATGTCAGGGTGACGTCAATGGTGACATTAGAAGTCACAGTCACCCAGTCAGACAACAGCACAAAGCTGTCAGCTGCTGGGGAAAGGAGACAAGGGGTACCTTCCTTCTGTGGCTCATGTATGTGCGGCTACAAGGGCCTGTTCATGCTAGGCATTCTGTAAGAGTGCAGAGGCTGGTGTGCATGTGTGAATCTATGCCTGCTGTTTGTTGAGGCAAGGCCAGGTGCTCTTATGCTCCAGATCTCAACCAGACACCACTGCTCAACTGGAAAACTCTGGATCTTCCACTCTAGCTAGAAACGCTGGTCCAGTCTCAGTTTGCCCAGCATTCCTGGGGCCTACACCTCTACTGATCATCCACATCAGTTACTGCTACAGACACCCAAATCCAGAGGCTTCAAAATCATCCAACTACATCCAGCTTAAGCTCCATCATCTTCCTCTCGTCTAATCTAGGTTCCTGGACCTGAGGCCACCGAGTGGGTAGACCTCCCCTCCTCGAGGTGGAAGGTAGCTGCACTCACCGACAGGGCTGGGGCAGGCTCCATTAGCACTATTGAGGTCTCCCCCAAGCATGGCTCCTGGGGGAAAAGCAGAACCATGATGAGCTGACAGCAATCTCCTTTCCAGAGTGACTCTTGGGGACTGAACAGGAAGAGCAGACCCCAGAAGGAGGAGTCCATGGCCCTTCCCTCAGGAGCCACACAAATGTGGGAATGCTGTGGTGGGTGAAGGGAACACTTGCTATTGAAAATGGAATCCCAGCCAGGCGCGGTGGCGCACGCCTGTATTCCCAGCGGCTTGGGAGGCGGAGGCAGGAGGATCGCAAGTTCGAGACCAGAGGCCGTCTGTGTAACTTAGTGAGACCCTGTCTCAAAAAGTTAAAAAAAAAAAGTGGGCTGGGGGCGCAGCTCAGTGGTCCAGCACTTGTAAAGCATGCAGGCGGGAGGCCCTGGGTTCAACCCCTAGTACCACAAAAAAAAAAAAAAAAAAAGAAAGAAAAAGATAACGGAATCCCAGAGTCCCCTCCACACCTATTTCCACCTCACCCACCCATCCTCCAGCCCACTCACCAGCACTAGCCGGCCGCTGGGGCAGGCCTGGAGACACACTGTTTCTCTGTAGTGCTGGCTGCTGGGGGGACAGGAGCCGTGGGTCCGTGAGGGATGATGTCACCAGGGAAGGGGTGACCAGGGAGCCGCTGGGATTGCTGAACTGCAGTGAACTCTGATTGGACACGGGCACCGTGACAGGCATAGCAAAGTTGGGGGCCGGGACAGCTGACTAGACAGAAAGATGGAGGGGGAGGATCAGGTCAAGTCAACCCTTTCCCTGGACCCACTCTGCCTAGGAGGGCAGGCAAGGGTTCTCCTGGTTTCTGGGCTGTGCTTCCTAGGGCCAGCGGCTCAAGCTCTCTGCCCTCGGCCTTCTTGCAGTCCTGCCTGTCTCTCCCACCAAGGAGATGGGAACACTTGGGATCCAGCTCTGGCTCAGAGAAGGAAAGCAAGGCTCTGGTCACTGCAGCCAGGCCCAGGGACACCCCCTAGTGGAGGTGGGTTAGTCCTCAGCCAGGCAGGACACACCGGGTGCAGGTTAGAGGCCCTGAGTACAGACCCAAACACGCACACACAGATGTTAAAGGCCTGTGCCATGGGTCAGGTCATCACCTCGCTTGGGGTCACCTATCCAGCCTGCTGCAGAGTTCAGCCCATCTCACTGCCTTCCCCTTTAGCAGTTCTGCTTGCTCTAAACAAAGCTGAGTGCCTTAGGTGGGGGCACCAGAGCAGTATCAAGGGGGCCCTTCCTCAAAACACTGGACAGAAAACACGTCCCCTCGTTCCTATCCTCTAAGGACCTCATGTCATGGCACACTTCTTGGTGGTGGGCGGACACTCCACACCTCTCTGACTTATGTTCTGTCTCAGCAAGAGCTAGGGGATGATCACGACAGACCAAGGTTGGGGGCTCCTCAGTCATCACTACTAGCCCCAGTATGGCTCAGAGCAAAACATCCACCAGAGGCAGCTGAGGGCCAGGCCAGGCCGGCGCAAAGCCACACCATGCACCACAGGGAGGCTCTCCTCCATGCGACTACTCACGGCCAGTCTATAATTCTGCATCATTTTATCAAACTCCTCGTCTATCTTTTTATATTTCTCCTCCGTCTGGGGGGTCAGGGCAAACACCTCGTCCACCTCAGGGCTCTCACATTCCCTGTGCTTCTTGTGCAGCGCCTGGGGGGGAAGGGGCCAAAGGGGGAGCCAACAGAAAAAGAGTGAGTGGGGCTCACCCCATAGCGCCGGAAGAGCCCGTCGAGCTCCTCGCTGGCGCGTCGGTACTTGTCCTCCAGCAGGGGGCTCTGTTCCAGCGAGTCCTCCCCGTCGGGCTCTGGGCTGTCGCAGCCGTTGAAGCCCTTCTTCCTCAGGGTCTGTAACCACACCACTACTCAGCCAGCTGGCCATGGTTTGTCCCAGCCTTCCCTAAGATCCTCTCCTCTTCACCCCCCCCCCACCCCCTGCCTCCTTTCTCAGGGTTCCAAGCAAACTCCAGCCCCTCCCTCACTGCCACCCTCCTCTCCCCCAACAATGGCCCCTGGGATCCTGTGTGGAGATGCCTAACCCAGGGAATGCATTTGGTGAAGACTTCCACAGGGCTGCGGAGGGGCTGCTGGAGGGACAGTGGAGGGCCGGGCACCCTGGGCCAGCCCCCACCTGACCAGCCTTTGGTGAGTGCTGGGTGAAGGTAGTCAGGGGGCTCTGCCCAACCCAACCCCTGGGTTCTGCTTAGAAGTTGGGAAAAGAAATTGGGATGGAGGCAGAGAGGGAGAGGATGAGATATACAAAAGCCAAGAAGAAATGTTGTTGAGCTCCTACTGTATACCACCCCAGACTCTGTCTTTGGAAGAGGCCTGAGCTCTCCATGTCAACTGCATCTACCACAGGGATCTGGACAAAGTGGAGATACACCTGGTGGGTCTGCAGGAGACCCTAGGCTGCCTTCTCCATGACCAAAATACATTTACAGATGCTTGTTTTGTTTTTAAGAAGACTGTAACATTTATATTCTAGTCTAGAGTAAATGTGTTTCCTCTAACATAAAAACAAGTGAACTTCCTCCAATCCTTCAGTAGGCCTATGGCTTCCCTGGCGCCCTCTTCATCAACACAAACACTATGACCCAAGGGGACATCCTGAGGAGAGAAGCAGGAGCTGGGCTGCTTCATTGTGTTCACAGAACACTCTTCCAAGCAACCCCCCCATTTTGTGGAGGGAACAGCTTGGCTTGCGGGGGCCAAACCACCTGTTCAAGGCCACACGGTCAGCAAAGGCCAGAGTTGAATTCCAAAGCTTGTGTCCTTCAACAGTTTACAATGTCAGCTCTCTTTGAAACAGAAAATAGAGTCAGGAGGACCCACAAAAGGGACTGGATGGAGCAGGAGAGATGGGAACAAAAGAGGGAGACACCAAAAGGAGGAGTCAGATGCAAGAGCTGACTGCAAGATGGAGGAAGGGGGGAAATAAAAGGACATGAGAGGAGAGGAGAGGAGAGGAGATTCTGTCAACCCTGAAAGGCAGGAACACAGAGCCCCGGGGTGAGGGGTGGCGCAGGGTGGGGTGGGCAGCCCTGGCATGGACATACCTGTGTCTACCCCCTTCCTCCTCCCTCCCCAGGGGCTGGGAAGTTTCCATGTGTGCACAGGGGTGTGGGGTTGAGACGCAGGTGTGGAGTGCATGTGGACGTGCATGGTGGGTGGCGTCTGCGTGTGGCCCACCTCGATGATGTCGGCATTGGTGCGGCTCTCGTGCGGCTCATTGTACTCGGTGTACTTGAGCAGCACCTTGTCCATGTCGGTACTGGCGTACTGGAACAGCTTGTTGGAGTGGTTGAAGATGATGAGGGCGATCTCGCAGTCACACAGCACACTCAGCTCGTACGCCTTCTTCATCAACCCAAACTTCCGCTTTGTGAATGTCACCTGCAGGAGGGCAGCAGATAACCAGCTCTGGCTCAGCCAAGGGCTGCCAGGAGTCCCTACCTACAGGTCGCTGGACACAGCCTCTACTATGAGGAGCCCCAGTTCTCAGAATGATACAGCTGCTGCCTTAGTGAGTCCCTGGACTGGGGAAGGAAGAGGCTAGCACCCCTCAGGCAGCACACAGCCAAGACAGCCAGAGCCAAGTCCTGGAAGGGAGAGGAGTTAGATGTCCTGGCCCCACACCTCTGGACAGGGGGCCAGGGACAGGTCAGTGGGGAAGAGGGGAAGGACTCCCAGGCCGAGAAGAGGAGAGAAGTCACACTGGGCTGGGGGCGCAGTGCCAGCATGGCCTGAGGCTTGCACAGGGCTCTAGGGTAGGGGCACAGGTCCATCAGGCTGTAGCAGAGGCTCAGAGCCTGGGGCACAAAGATTTCAAGAGGTACAGGGAGGTAGGAGTTGCTCTTCTCCCAACTCAACCCTGGCCCTGCTGTTACTGCCTCTAAAATCCCTCTTCTGCCAGGAAGCTCACTAGGAGATCCTGGGAATGGGTGGAGGAGAGGCCAGCTCCCTGCCCTTACCCACCCTCTGAGGCTCCACAATCTCCTCACCTGTCTGTTCCGCTCATCAGTGATTCGCTGGATCTGAATCTTTTTCCTCCCCATCTTCTCTAGAGGTCCTCAGTGCTAGGGAGGGGAGGGGTTGTGGGGTGGCAGGTCTGGGCGTGCTTCACACTGTGCTCATGAACGTCCAGGAGCAGCGCTCAGTTCATGGTCTGCAGGGCAGCGTGTGCACAGCCTCCTGGGAGTAGAGGGTGACAAGAGGACCATTAGCTCCTGCAATCCCAAGCCTTGATCCCTGGGGACTCAGGCCAGGCTCACAGCACCCTTGTGAGAGGCTGGCAGTGGCTTCCTCTCATTCTCAAAATGAGGCAATGCTGGCTACCTGAGGCAATGGCAAGCCAAGCCAGGCACAAGATGGGCTTATATGAGAACCCAGGACTCTGGTCCAGGCTCTTCTTTTCAAGGTCACTGCTGCCCTCGCACTCTAGGTCAGACAGAAGACATGCAGCTCCCGACATCTAAGGGTCTGGGCCTTAGAGAACGCCCATGCCCCCTTCTCTCCAGAGTCGGCCAGGGCTCCGGCTGCCCCTCAGGCCTGGGAAGGTGGCTGTCCTTCTGGAGCATGGTATGCAGAGCATGCTGAGCAAATGTCTGCTCAGGGACCAAACAATAGTCAGGGGATGCCTGGAGCTGGCACGGGCCATCTCTGGTGCTCAGGGTGATAGCAGTGGTCCTCATCCCAGCTCCTGTAACCCTGGGCCACAGGATCCCACAGTGGGGCTTGGAGCTGGAGAATCCCTCTCTCCCCTTCCCTCAAGCAGAGCTCCTCCAAGATGATCTGTTCTAGGCAGTGGGCCTTGGCCTAAAATTTTTGTTTGAAGAATGAGTTCTGCTGTTTGAAGAATGAGTTCTGCTGCTTAAACACAGGCAAACGACTCTAGATCAGAGGTCAGCAATTGTTTTTTTCCTTTTCTTTTTGTAGTGCTGGAGATCGAACCCAGGGCCTCATGCTTATTATACAAGTGCTCTACCACTGAGCTATACCCCAGCCCTGGCAACTTTTCCTGTATAGGGCCAAAAAGGAAACATTTCAGTGATCCAACAAAAAGGGGTACGGACTAGAACTGCTCCATAGTCACTGTTTGTCCTAGAGGTACGCACCAGGTCTAGAGACCAAGCTCAACCACAACAATGCTTCCTGACCTTGCTCACGGGTTTAGCACACACACCAAACATAGGACCAAATGATACACACTGGTGAGGCCCCTCTCCAGGGACTCTGCACTAGGTGGGACTGCCAACCCCGTACACCCATAGTCCACTCACGGCTCCAATCTCAGAGGCCAGGTGGAAAATAGAGCCCCTACCCAGGACATCTGCAGGAGATATCACAGGACAGGAAGGGCACAGCATGACAGCCCAGTCTGAGCCACAAGAGGTATGTGTTCTTCTGTGGGCAAGGCCACAAGGGCTGGGTCAGTCTCTGGGGACCAGAAGCACCCAGGGTGAGATGGAAATGACTACAATGCCCCTCTATCTCTGTCATTCCAGGAGTCCTTGCATCATGGATAGTGCTGGGAGAGGACAGAGGAGGGCATGTTTTCTAAAGCCACTCTAGTTGGGACCCAAGAGGAGCCTAGATCACAGGAGCCCAGCTTTCCCCTCTGGAGTCCCCCTCCACAGAACCCCTGCCCAGAGAGCCCACTGTAGAGCATGGGGAGGTGGGCCCCTAGCCTCTGTCTGACTTCCCAAGAGGGAGGTCCATGCCAAGACAGAGGTAATGGAGGACTCCACCCTGGCCCCAAGGCCAATGGCTGCTGAGCTTCTCTGAGCCATTGCAGCCCTACTCCACATGGTGCCAGGGTTCCACAGTATGTGCCCAAGTGCAGCTTGGCGTCTTGGCCATGGAGAGAATGGGTAAAGGGAAGGACAGAAGTCTGGACTTGGGGAGGGCCACCACAAGACTGTCCCTCAGGCTTCTCCAGTCCAGCTTCTGCTCTGCCCAGATAGCCACAGAAAAGAGCAGTTTCCTTCCTCTCCTTGGAGGACTGTCTCCCCTTCACACTGTCTCAAGTGGAAAGCCAGCACCCTCTTCCCTGCATTCTTGTCCTCAAGACGATCCATAGTCTCTGGCCTTCTGCTACTCCTGCCCCCATTCTGGGACAATACCACAAGCAGCCCAGCTAGTCCCAATTGGCCCAGCAGCCACCAGGACCCAGTGCCATCCTCCCCATTCCTCGCCTCGGACCCCAATCTCTGCCAAACTCCCACTGGAGAGACTCTAGCCCCAGGATTGCAGCTCCTCTGCTTCTTGATGCAATCTGAGAGCCGCTTTCTCGAGCAGCAGTGGGTGGGTCTGGCAGGGAAGGAGGGAGGGCACAGAAGGGCAAAGGGGGCTATGACAAGAGGGGTTTGGAGGTGGGATTGTCTGCCCTGGCCTTGGCACCCCAACCTAGCGTGGTAAGCCAGGAACTCCCTTGCTCCTCTGACTCCGGGAGCTCCATGCCTTTCGGCTCACATTTTTCTACCTCCCTCACCACGTTTTGTTCCTAAACAGAGTCTTGCTGAGATGGAAACCTCTGTTAGCTTATGGTCAGTGTGGTCTCCTCCACCAAGCTGGGAGAAGACCTTCTTTGTTCTCATGATCTTCCAAAAAGTCATTCTTGCAATCTTTCTAGCACTTACCACAAGTGTAAATAATTACAATTCTGTGCTCCTATGTAATGCCTAAACCTGTAGCCGTACTACTGTGATGTCCGATCCCATCAGATCTCAGAAGCTAAACAGGGTCAGGCCTGGTTAGTACTTGGATGGGAAGCCACCTGGGAACACCAGGTGCTGTAGGCTTGGGAGAAGGACCCAGCAACCCACTCCCCAAAAACAATCAGCCATTGAAAACCTTATGAATAGCAGAGAAGCACTGACAATAGTGTTTTGCCTGTTGTACATAGGGTCACTATGAGTTGGATACAGACTTGACCACACTTAACAACAACAATTTAATGCCTGGCTCCCCCATGAGACTGAAGCTTCATGACAGCAGGAACTAGATCTGTCTTTTTCACTACACTATCACCTACAGGAAGGAGCTTGGGGAGTATCTGTAGAAAGAAAAGATTATTTCATTGTTATGACCCTGTAAGAAGTCCTTTGTGCAGTCTAACCTCTGTCAGTCCTGCTGCAGTTCCAGCTCCCTTCATTCTATACTCTGTGGAGCTAGAACCCTTCTTCTATCAGCTGTCCTTGAAGTTTGTCAGTTTGGACCCCACCCACTCTCCAACCACCCCTGCCATCCCAGTCCTCCACCCTCCCTACTCTTGGGTTGGCTGGTGCAGAGGGTGAGACTCTAAAGTCATCTAAGGAGCAGCCCTGAGCACATAAGAGATAGAGAGGATGGAGTTGCTTAGGCAACTGTCGCCTGGCAACCAGCTCCCTGGCTGATCTCCTACACCGCCCCCCACCCCCACCTCATGCTGGGGGAGCTAGGATGCAAGAGGGATCAGGGCTGAGAAGGCAGGGAAGCCACAGAGACCCAGTGAGCATCCTCTGATAGACAGAAGTCAGGGTTAAGGAGACCAGGCCCTATCTAACTCCCCTCTTTCCAAATGAGCTCAGAGCTTTTCATAATTCCACACTTCCAAGGGCTCTTTCTCCACTGCTGCTCCCTCCTCTGTTGCCAACCCTGCCAGAGGAGCTGTCCCTACCTGGGCAGTCCTTCCTCCTATCTAACCACAAGTCCTCTACACAGCAGGTTCAGTCTGTACTGACCTCTTTCCCCTTCTGCTATCCATTCCACATGGCTGCAGGTTCTTTGAAAGCCCCGGGGCAAGAACAGGAACTCAACTGTGACTTTGAAAGACAGGTCAAGAAAGGCACAAAGAACCCTAAAGTGACTGACCCTATCCAAAGTGTGAAGGCCTAGCCTGTCCAAGCTTCCCTATGCCATTAGAAGTTTTTAAAGAACACCTGGACCTCCTTAATTAGCTCACTGGCTAATTACCTAACCAACTGCCAGGAGCCCAAGGCCTGGGCATCTGTTCTCCAGATGTGGGCTTTGCTCCCCAGCCTGGCCTGGCTGCACTTCCCCTCTCCTTCCTAGCCTGTCCCTCCTCTAGGAAGCCCTCTCAGATGCCCTGGCCCTCAGCTGTTTCTCTTCCAACCTCTCCTCCTTCACTCTGCCTGGTATCTGCAGCCCTGGGCCTGGGAGGGATTGGGCTGTCAAAGAGACCAAGTTGAAAGGAAGGCCTTCATGATGGCCCCAAGGCCTGCCCCATCCTGGCCTCAGGCCACAGCTACGACTCCTTCAGTGAGCATCATCTGTGTGATAGAAGTGCCCCTTGGAAGGCTCTAGCTGCTTGATTCTGACTCACCAACTCCTGAGGCAGCTGGGCAGGGCCCAAGGTCTGTGGAGAAGGGCAGCTGCAGAGAAGCCTTGCAAACACAGAACAGAGAATGCAGTGCAGGGACCCCGCTCTCAACACTCTTGACAAGGCTGATGCACGGAGGGAGACAAGGAAGCATAGGGAATCCAGAAGGAGCCCATGAACAGCCATTTTTCCAAACTGGCCTCCAACCCAACAGGAACTATGGGTTGTGCTAACATGCAACTGAGGTACAAACGAAATACACAATGACCCCTAAAGGGTCACTGGTTTGGAGGGGCATGGGAGAAGAGACAGGCCCCTGCCTCCCCAGTGTAACACCTCTTGGTACCTGAGCAGTAGTCAAACCATTCTCGGGTTTCAGAATGATGCTATCTCAGTTCCTGTGTGAGGGTGGCCTGGGGCGGGAGAGAGGGTATGGGGGGTCAAGGCAGCCCCCCTGGAGCTGCAGGTGCAGCAGGGCTGAGCAGCACTGCTCTTTCTGGGGAGCTGCAGGAGGCAGCCTTTCCCATGCTAGCCCCCTCCTCCCTGTCTGCTCCACGGGGAGTTCTCACCTTTGCTTCTCCCTCACCCCCTTCCACCTCTGTGGGCCTTCTGGCCCAGTGGCCTCGAGGCTGAGAGGAACCGCAGGGCATCTGCTTCCAGAGCCTCCCACACCAGCGTGGGTCAAAAATGGAGCAGATGAGATGCCCAGAGAAGCTGAGTGGGCGCCCAGCATCACAGAGCCATGGGCCTCTTCTGCACAGTGAGAAAGGGAGCTGTCATTAGGCAGCCTTCATCCCTCCCTCCCAGGCTGCTCAGGGCTGCAGGCTGTGGACTGGAGGGGAAGGCAGGAGGCGCTGGAGACAGCTGTCATCCCTCCTCCCGCCCCTTCCCTGTGGCTGGGCTGCAGGGCATGAAATAAGCAGCAGGCGCTGGGGGAGGGGGTGACAATCCAATCCACCTGTCACCCCCACAGTCAGGCGGCCTCAAGCAGCCTGCTCACTAACAAGGGAGGAGGCGTGGGTGAGGCAGACACGGGGGGGTGGGGGGGGAGGAATGGCAGAGGAGGACAGACGCACAGACACAGGAAAGAAGACAAAAAAACCGAGGTCAGAAAGCAGTGTGAGGCAGAGGAGGAGAAAGACTAGGAGAGGGTGGCCTGAGACCAGACAGGTTGAGAGAAGCAGAGAGAGGGGCAGACTCAGTCATGGCTTGTAGGACTCGGACTCTGGTGCGGCGCTGGGCACCATCCCTGCCCTCTGAGAACTTGCAGTCCAGCCAAGAGACAGGCAAGGGAGGGCGGGTCCCATGCTGGGCGGGGAAGCGAGGGCGGGAGAGGAGAGGGGGCCCCTTTGGGACAGGCTAAGCCCAGAGAGGGCCTGGGAAGGAGCATCTGGGCTCTGCCCAGCCTCCAAGGGCAGAAGGACCCTAAGAGGGGCAGAGATGAACGCTAAGGACCAGGCTGCCCAACGCAACCCTCACCTTGCCTCAATTCCCACTGCTCCCAGAGCTCAAAACTTCTCTGTCCTTCTCTGTTTGAACCTCAGCTCTGCACCACCCCTTGCCCCCCTCCCGCAAAGCACACACGCTGAGGAACTCTGGGAGATGGCAGTGGGACAGGCAACCCAGTGACTCCCCCCAAACACCCAGCCAGGGGCACTTTCCCATGGTTCCAGTGAATCCCTCCTTCACAAAGGCAGTGAGGGGCGTTGACCCTCTGAAGTGTGAGCAAAGGCAGAAAGGCCTGGTCTGACACTGTCCTATCTCACAGGAAACCCGATTCTCACGCCCCCTCACTCAGGGCATGGGCCCCTCTCTGGTCTCCTGCTTCAGCTCCATTCTCTCTGTCCCTGCCCCCTCCCATGGCCACCCCTTTCCCTTCACCCCAGAGTTCTATTGTCAGATCCCAAAGGCGGGGGCCCACTCAAGTCCCTTCAAAGTTCTGTCTGGCAGGCTCACTACCCAAAAACCTGGTTCCCACCATCTTCCTCTCCTCTGGGACTCCCCTCCCCCAGCCAGCAGCTTCAGGGCTGGGCAGGGGCTATTTTTAGCCTAGGCACTGGGCTAATTTTAACTCACGACAGGGGACCTAGGGGCAGGCTGGGGGGCAGTCCAGGAAAGCTGGCCTGGGGCAGGGTGGTCTCAGGTCCCAGGAGCCTAGCAACATGAGTGGGGGGCAGGCAACAGCACTGTGGCTTCTTGCAAGGGACAGGAACTGACCTGAGGAGCACCCAGCGGGGAGCAGGGTTGGGAGCCCTCCCCCAGCTTCCGCTGGACAACTCTCCCATGTTCCACCCTAGGCTTCCCACCCTCTCCTCCCTGGCAAACCTCCTGGGATGGGGCCATCCTGTTCTCTGCTTAGGAGATGCCTCTCCCATGAGGGTCTGTCTCCTGAGCCTCCTCCACTGTTCCCCACCCCAGCCTGTCCTTCCTGTAGTCTAGCTCTCATCCTTCCTGTAGCAGCTGAGAGGCTGTACAGCTCCCGGCTCCCGATGGAGGCCTGCCTGGCCTGGCACCTCCCACCCAGCTCTGGCCTTCTCCTCCTGGCCCCTGGGCTGGCTCCCAGCTGCCCCCACCCCCTAGAAAGTTCCTAGAGCCACCCAGACCGACCTCAAAGAGTTAGGGGCAACAAGAAATTGAGTCCTAGTAGAAACGAGGTGAGTGAGGTCAGGCAATGATCTGGGGAGACACAGGGGCTCTGGGCTGGGATTCTCCATGCCTGGGCTCTAGTCCCTGCTCCAGCTCCAACTCACTGTGTGACCTTGAACCAGTCACTGCCCCTCCGACTTCACCTACTGGCAGCCTAATGGATAGGTGGAGTGGTTGAGGACCCAAGTGCCCTTCCAGCCCAGATACTCTGTTCCCGGGAACCATGGAGAGGCCCAAAAGAAGGAGTCAGGATAGTGCAATTCTGTGGGGAAGTAACCAAAGGGATGGCCTAGCTATAGAGGACAGGTACTGTGGAAGCCAGAGGAGACTAAGGATGGGACTGACAAATGGGACCATGCTTTCAAAACTGCAACCCCCCAACAGATGACCAAGAGTTGACAAAGATTCATGGTCAGCTGAGCCAGGTACCAGGCGGGGCACACGAGGCCCTTGTGCCAGAGGTGCAGCCATCCCAACTGCCTCACACACCTGGAATGCCTATCAGACCCTGGGCTTGGGATCACCAAGCATTACTGTCATGGTCTAGCCCAAGGTCAATGTCATGTCACTGGTGGGGCCAGTTCAGAAACCCAAGCTTGTGCCTTGCTTCATGCCCCACCCCAGCAAGCCGGGGAGCAATGACTCACTACTGCTCATTTGCATGGGGATTTGCATAGTGTCTCTGACCTTATTCCTTCAGCCTCAACTTCCCATTCCAGGATGTGGGTCACCTCCCTCCAGCATCCCTGGTACTTAGGGACCCCAAGTGAAGCTCCTGGCATCCTAGGCCTCTGGTTCCATTTCTTCCTCCAGAAAGTACCCTTGGATGTATGAAAAAACCCTCCCTCCGTTCCTGTTCCCCCCATGACGCAGCCTAGAGCTCTCAGTCCACTGGGTCCTCCTCTCCTGGGGGGAGGGTAAATCACAAGAAAGATGTTCGAAGCTGGGCGCGGTAGCGCACGCCTGTAATCCCATCGGCTCGGGAGGCGGAGGCAGGAGGATCGCAAATTCGAGACCAGAGGCAGTCTGCATGATTTAGTGAGACCCTGTCTCAAAAAGTAAAAAAAATGGGCTGAGGGTGCAGCTCAGTGATCCAGCACTTGCAGAGCATGCAGGCACGAGGCCCTGAGTTCAACACCCAGTACCGCCAAAAAAAAAAAAAAAAAAAGAAAAGAAAGACGTATGCACTGCAGCCAGAGAGATCTGGGAAGGCTCACCAGGGTGAAGTGCAGAGCTCTACCACTGCCAGGGGCTCCTCAGGAGAGGACTCCCACCTGCCTCCTTAGCACCAAGGATGAGGCAGCAGCAACAGGATAGGAAGAACTGCCCTGTACTTCTACTTCCATTCCCAGTTCTAGAAGCCACTCTCAAGAGAGCAGAATGAGAAGCCATGACTGAGCGTAGCAAAGACAAATGTCAGATTGTAGAGAGTACTTCTCAGGGCTCAATTTCGACATACAAACTAGTCTCTGGGGCTCAAACTTGCTTTGTCAGAAGTCACCCAACCAAGCAGGGGCAGCTGGTGACACGTGGATGGGCTTGGAGGCCACAGCATTATACTCTTACCAGTGGGAGCTGGCAACAACCAGTCTCCTACCTACCTTTAAGTCTAACCTCCATCTTCTAGCCACGATATCCACACTTCAGCTATACCCTCTGGAACAATGAACCCAGCAGAGGTCCATTAGCCTGGGAAGTCCTTCCTGCTATCCAACCACCATCCTTCCCATGATTGCTAACCCTGCCACTGCAACCTAAACCCCTCTCAGTCATCTGAACAACAGTAGGGGACAGGGCCTCCTGGCCATCGGAAGCCTTGACTGAGAAGAGGTGGGGGCGGTTGGGACGGTTAATGTGTCACCTTCCACCTCCCCACCCTACTTCCCCCTGGGGTCTCAGGAGACAGAAGTGAAAGTGGCAGCTGGGGCCTTGGGGGTGGATGGGCTTGAGAGCCGTTGGGATGAGCATAATGCCACTAGTGCTGGGTTTGGGCTGCCTGCCACTGCAGCGAGTAGATTGCTGGTTAGATTAGGGGAGGGACTTCCCATGGAAATGAGAGCAGTGGGGAATGACAAGCACAGGCCCCTGGCCAAAGGAAGAGAAGGCCAAAGAGGAAAAAATGGAGAGAAGCAGGCAGAAAGGAGTCTCAGAAAGGCACTCTTTTCCAGGGCACTGCTTATCCCCTGGCTTAAAGCAGCAAGATCCTTTCTCCCCATTCACTAGTCGAACCAAGGCTGGGCTGCTCAGACTGAAACAGATGAAGGGACTGAGACTGAACTTGAGGACAGAGAGAACAGAGGGTTCTATGGCCTGGCCCTCAGCCTGGACCGTGGCTGTTGCGGTTTGTTCTGAAGGGAGGAGAGGTGGAGGGTCAGAACAGAAGTGCTCACCTGCACTTATGACAGGGGTCGGGACCTGAAAGAGGCCAATCCAATCAGAGAAAGCAAATCCTCCTAGAGACATCATGACCTCCAGAAGCCACCAAGGATTTAAAGGGGCCACCGAGGGCAGTGGCTGGGTCTCCTTGTAACTCGAAGGACAGTCCTCTAAGCCCCTGGCAGCAGGGAGGGCGGGCATGGTGGCTGCGTGGGCCTGCTGAGGTGGCCAGCCAGGCAGCTCTTACAGGATTAGCTTGCTGCTTTCAGGAAAGGTGCCAGGTGAGGCTAAGATGCTCAGCCAGATGGAGGGGGCCCTGGCAGGCAGGGGGCGGGGAGCAGTTCCTGTGCAAGACTATGCAAATACATGTCCCCAGATCTGTGCCCCTCACCAGTACCTGGCTTCTCACCCCTTTCTGCGGACACTGTGCAGAGACCCCTCTGACTTTTGTCAGTGAGAACCTCCACCTGCCAAGTTGTCTCTGCCTTTGCTCGGATCCAGAGCTCTCCTTCCTCAGAGGGGAAGTCCTGCCTGCTGTCTACTCTCAATCTCTCTGCTACACTTTACAACCAGGGCCCCACCCCTGGGAACAGGTGAAGGGTTCCTCTCTCTCCCCTGCCCTCAACTCCCCACCCGAAAGTTGACAGGTGGGGGAGACAAGAAGGAGCAGCTGGGCCAGGACACCTGTCCCCACCCTGACAGCCTGGGCCTCAGGGGCCTGCCATGGGGTGTGTACAAGGAGAATCAGAGTACAGGCGGGCAGTTGTGGGAGTTGGAAGAAAAGGGGCTCAGAGGTCAAGGAGAGAGGTGACAGGCAAGTCTGAAGCACCATCTTTAAGATGCGCCCATCCTCTTGGCCTAAGCCCACCAGCACCCCCTCACCCAATACCACACATGCCCTAAATGGAAATATGAGGTTCAAGGTCATTCCTCAAACCCCCTGCTCCATGCCCTTGCCTCCATGTTACTTGATTCGACTGGAGCAGGAAGACCTCGGAAAAGAGACCAAGCTCCCCTCTCCTCACCTACCCTTCCTTCTGCTGTGCATCCTCCCTTGGGCTTCGGAATGGGCCCTCGGTTAGTCTTTGTTCCCCCAACCCTCAGGTGTGTGCAGGTGGGGCTGGGGGCGAGGCCATCATCAGGAATAGTGAGCACGCAGCCACAGGGGCCTGGTAAGACTCACAGGACAAAGCATGGAGTGGGGGTTCTGAGACTCGGAGGCAGCTAGACCAGGAAGATAGGGCCTAGCACAGCTTCCCACCCACCCCAGGGTCAACTTGAGCCCTGGTCCCCTCCACGTCTCTTCAGTCCCTAGCCCAGACATCAAAGGTACCAACCAGGTAGCTGCCTTAGCAGGTGAGCCATGGGTCAGGTAGGGGCTGAAGGTCTGGAAGGAAGGATGCAGCCCCCCCCCCCCAACCTTCCTACTGATCCTCCTTTATTTCCCATGGGAGGTAGGTACCATCCCCTCCCTGTCAGACAGGGAAACCGGCTCAGAGATGGGCAGGGACTTGCCCAAGGACACCAGGGATAAGAGGAAGAAGTGGGCTGACTGCTGAACATAGCATGGATCCCCACAACCTGGTCTGTGAGGAGGGAGGGAGAGGGAGGAAGGGTGTCATCCCACATGCCCCCTTACAGAACACTCCTCCCCAGGCCAGGAGGCTCCCATTCGTAGCCAGCCCAACTCCTGTGGCCCAGATCTTCCTGCTCTGGCCCTTCTCCTCCATGCTGCTGTGCTGCTCAAGCAGCTGCTACAGGCACGCAGGAGGGGTCTCTGCATGTCACTAGCTCCCACTGCCATTCCCTTGCTCTTCGGGCTTTCTCCCATGGTACTCAACCTTCCTAGGGAATCAAAGCAACATTCCCCCTCAACTTGCCATCAAATCCTAATTCTCTTCCCTCTGGGAACCCTCCTAGGCTGGCCTCAATCAACCTTCAACTTCTCCTCTCAGGTCTCCCTTTCCATTGCCCCTCCTGCAGGATGGGGTCCCTCCTTGAACCTCAGACAAAAGCCCTCCATTGGCAAAGCTTGAGTAAGTCACTTAAATCTCTGAGGCTCAGTTTCCTCAGTTATTAAAAAACAGCTGTGGAGGGAATCAGTCTGCATATATCATCATGCCAGCACACAGCCTAGTGCACAGGGACACCACAAATGGGAGCCCCCGTCCTCCAGCCCCACAGATCCCAAAAGTTTTCATTTTTGGTCTCTGAACCACATACACTGGAAAACTGGGTGAATGGGGTCATGCCTGAAGGGGCAGCACCCTTGACAAGGGGCAGGAAGCTCCTTCCCTATACGCTTGCCTGTCTGTCCAACTCTAGGGGAGTGGCCCATGCACCCAGCCAGGGGCACCAAGCCAAGGTCAGTGACCAGGCCTAGGGCCCGGGGCCTCCTGGGAGAGTAAGTTTAAATGAGTAAATATGGTCCCGCCTGGGTGTGGCCAGCCACAGGCCAGAGCTTTGGACAGGTCCCTCCCTCCCAGCCTACAACAGAAAGGAGGCAGCTACCCAGCCCAGGCGGCAGAGCCCTGTGCAGAGTCAAAGCGCACATCCCCCAGCTTCCACATGGCCAGCCCTGGCCAGAAGCATGGTTTGGTTTCTGGGAGAGCAGGTTGTGGGCTCAGCCTGAGGTAAAGGGAGAGCAGATACCGAAGGCTGCAGAGATCACCTAGGCCAAGTATCTGCCTCAAATGCCTGAGGGTTGAGCAGTAGCCTGGATACCACAGACAGGCCCTGCCATCAGGGTGGGTGCGGATGGCAAGAGAGACCAGCACAAGCCACCAAAACGCACAGCTGTTCAGACCACCGAAAGCAAAACTAATGCACACCTGGAAAGCTGAGGCCCAAAAGGGGTGACTTACCCACTTACCCTGTGTCCTCACAGGGCCGGTGTGAGGGGCAGAGGTGGGCTGGGCTCAAGCGAGAGAGAGGGACTGGGGGAGGGATGGAAGTCAGCCAGGGCTCCTTGACTCACAAGCCATGCTCTTTACTTCGCAGACAGGGCTCTGTCTGCCCATCTGTGGTCTAACCTCAATCCCTCCTGCTCCAGCCAATGTTGCTCTCCTCAGAGTTCTTGCATGCCCTTCGCCTTCTTGCCTCCGGTCCCCTCATCCCGTCCCCACCCTCCAATCCTTTAATCATCTTTGCCACTCACTACCCCCCACCCCCAACAAGGCGGCAGCTGCTTTGTGGGTGTCTACACACCGAAGTATGTGCCACACACCTTCATGCATGTGTGCCGTGAGACACTGCAGCCCTGCCTGGGACATCTAGGCTTGTCAGTCTGCAGGAGACTCCCACCAGCCCCACTGTTGGGGGAACGGGGCCCAAGAGCCAGCCTTCCCACAGCTCCAGGACAAACTCTCCTCAGAATACTTTTTTGCCCTAGGCAGGGGGAGAGAAGAGAAAATAAATACACCAGGAGCCAAACAGCACCAACCCCACTAGGCCAAAGGTCAAGGTCTTTTTAGCAGAGCCAGGAGAGAAGAAAGTGCTTTGAGATCCCTTCCTTTCTCAGGCCATGGGAAGAGCTGCCTCTCTTCCCAGCCTAGCACCACTGGAGAGTTCTTCCTGAAGTCTATAAACTCCATTCTGCCTGCTGAGGCTGTGGACAGACCGGGCAACATCAACCCCAACACAGCCACATGTCCAGCTTCTAGAACCGAGCTCCTAGCACCTAACACCACCCTCTCCCCCCCATGAGTAAGCCACCAAACTGGGACAGAAGGACACAGGGTTGGCTGGACTCTGGCCCCATGACTGGCTCATAAAAGCTACCAGCGATTATAGTGATGCTGAGGCTGTGCTGGCCCCACCGCGATCTCCTCCTTCCCTCTTCCCTGTAAAAAGGAGGTAATTCTTTAAACCAGCTGGCCCCAGAAAGCCTGGAGAGTCCCAGTGAGGATCCCTAGGGGTGAAGATAACCCTGACACCACTGGGCCACAGACCCAGAATCTGACCCTTGACGATGGGTTCTAGGCCTGCACAGCATCTTCACTCCCCTTACAGAACCAGGGCAAATACCAATTATGACTTGTGTCCAGGAGGAAGATGTGGACTGCCTGCCCCCCAGTGCTCCTCCCCAGTGAGGGCCAGTAAGGGCCGGCTGTCTGGACTCTAGAGGGCAGAGAAGCAGAGAGCCAGCCCAAACACAAGCAGGGAAACACTGGGCCCACCCATCTGTCCCTGGACCTCCTCTCATCCAGGGACGCACACAGGTGGGTGGCAAAGGGTCCAACAAAGACCCATAGCAGGCCAAGGTACGCACTGAGATTCTGTATCCTGTGCCAACTAGGAAGGGCAGGGGCTCTGAGTGGCCAGAAAGAGAAGGCTGACGGGGCAGGCAGAGGCCCAGGCTTCTCTTCTCTGGGGCCAGGAGGGCCAGGGACCCCCACAACAGAGGTACCTTCCCAGGGTGGGGTTAGAGAAGAAGGGTGGGAAGGGCTGGGCCACAATCAATGAGGATCCAACCCCTGTCCCCTTGAGGGGCCAGGGTACCCCCACAGCTCCTCCAGTCCCCAACCTGAGGAGTCTCTCTCCACCTTTTCCTCCCCGTCACACCTCCCAGGAAAGACCCAGGGAAGGTTTAAAGGAAAAAAAAAAAAAAAAA
Organism: Pedetes capensis; assembly: GCA_007922755.1. Taxonomy (NCBI): domain Eukaryota; kingdom Metazoa; phylum Chordata; class Mammalia; order Rodentia; family Pedetidae; genus Pedetes; species Pedetes capensis. The sequence continues at coordinate 299,219 of VMDO01000051.1, read as the reverse complement.
AAAGCCCTGCTGGAGAAAGAGATTATATAACATCAGCCAGAAAGACTACCACATCTCCCAGCCTATGAGAAGAGCCAGGAGCAGAGCCAGGAAGCCCAGCCCCTCCAGCCCAGGGCCACCAGGCAGAGTGGGATGGACAGCACCTGCCACCTTTCCAATTCCTCCACCTCTCTGCTTCAGATACTGAGTACGGCAGACAAAAGCTCTAACCCTAACCCTTGCCCATCCCCCAACACAGGGCTTATGATGCTCTGACTGGGTCTTGCTTCTCCCTTTGGATCATGGCCTCCAAGACCAAGGCTTATATCTCTTCCTTCAAACAGACAGGAAAAGTGGAAGGACTAAAGTCCTGACATTCATTTGCTGTGTGATATCAGGTAAAAAGCTCAACCGCTCTGTTTGCTATAGCAGTGTAAGTGAAAACCTCCCTTCCTCAGAGAAACCCCTTACAAATGTGTACACACACACACACACACACACACACACACACACGCACAAACACATACAGCACGTGTTGGGAGGATAGGGGAGTTACAACAAAGAGGAAATGACCACTGACACCCAAAAGCCCAAATGTTCATGCCAGGGCAAGTGGGGAAAGAACTACACATAAGTTCCAGTGTCCCCCAATCACCTCATATAAAGGTCCTCAGTCACTCTCACAAGGATCCCACCCCACCCCCATCTCCTGCCCAACATACTAGGAAACCACAGGAAGGAAATTCATTCCCAGGCAGGCTGTGGGAGCTGGGACAGCCAGGCTAAATCCTGAGGCCAGTGTGACCTGGTGGCCAGAAGCGGGTGGACATCTGTGAACACTGACATGTGCCTTTCCAATGCTCTCCTCAGCAAAGACCTCCTGTTGGGGGCTTGGAGGGGAGTGAGAGGTGGACAGGTCCCTAACTCCAATGCACCCAGCCTCATGCTGGCCTGAGCTCCCCTCCTATCTCCAGTCCACAGCAGCCCAAGGTCACTGCCCCAGACAGCAAACTTCCCATAGTCCAGGCTGGCCCCTGAATTGCAGTAGGACCCACTGAGGGGATGGGGGAGGGGTGGATAAGGGCCACCCCTAAACCAAAGAAACTAGGCCTGGGAGGAAAACTCAGGGTGGGGGGATGGGCACAGGGAAGGGGGCACAGTATCCACCTACTGTACCCTCCCCCAGTCTGGCACCAATGCGCAGCAGTGGAGGAAAAGCCTGGTACTCAGAAGGACAAGCCTGGGATAGCCCAGTCAGTGGCTCAAGCACAGCCATGCCCAGGAGCTCTCCTTTCCAGGGGAGCCTGGCAGGGCTGCTGAGAGGTCACTGTGAATCACTAGAGAGATGGCCCTTTCCCCATCCCTGTTACCAGTGACCCTGATGGGAAGGGCCTGGCACTGTGGGAGAGACTAAGTGCATCTTAGTCTCCTTGACCCAATCTCCCCAAAGACCCCCTCCCCCTAGTCAGACCTCACTCCCAGCCCAGTTCAGTCTGCCATAGGTGGAGAGAGGGACTGGAAAACTCTTGCCCAGATGTTGAACAGCTGCAAACTTCTGGCTAGAGGGTTCTCCAGCTGGGGTTGCTGACAAACCAGATCAGGGGTCTCAGAAGCCAGGGTAGGCGGTCCCAAGGAGGGTCCTGCGTGCCCAGCTCCGTAGCGACTCAGCGTCCCAACTCCACAGGCACCGGGCAAACACGGGCCCGGGAGACACACACACTCACACCCCAATCCACCATCCCGGTGTCATCTGAACAACATCCCCCTCCCTCCCCCGCTTCCCAAACAGCTGCGGCTCCCCCCGCCCCCACCCTCCGCTGCCCTCCCAGGCCCCCTTCTGCACCATTTCGGGCCAAGGAGGAGGGAACAGGCGGCGACAGGAGAGGGAGGGAGGGCCGGCTGTTAAAATGTCAGTCGCTCCCGACTGTCACCGGAGACCCCCTGTAAGGATGGCGCCCCTTTCCAGACCACTCAGAAGCCGTCACAACTGCCGGACACCAACAGGCCAACGCACCCCCAATCCGCCTGTCCCCACCCCACACCTCCCAACACCCAAGGGAATTACAGCCCACTCCACTTGTCCCCCACGGCCAACTCCCTGACACCAGCAGTCCCCCATGTAACCCCCACCAACGCCACACAAATAAACTGCCTGCTCCGCGAGTTCCTCCCAGCCCAAGGGGCTACCCCATCCCACCCCTCGGGGGACGGTCTAGACCTCCACCCCAACCCCAGGACGGGGTGGGGGAGGGGGGCTCTTAAAGTGCCAGTCGCATTATTTTTCTTTACTCACCAGCCCCGCTGGGGGAAATTAAGTGTCACGGCAGGAGTGGGTGGCCCTCGCCCCAAGTCCAGGGGATCTTCAACAGCGGGAAGCTGCAGCTCCGGGCGGGGGGAATAATAAATGAGGCCGGCGTCCGCGCGGGCCCAGGGCGGCGCCGGGGGGCCTGAGCCCCCGTCGTGCGCGTGGGTACGGGCAGGCGGGCGGCGGACAAGCTGGGGACCAGGGCCGAGCGCCCAAGCCGCCTCGACTGTTGTTGATATTTTGCTTCCTTCCTCCTTTCGGGCTCCAAAGGTAACTCCTCCAGCCCCCGAGAGTCGAGGCCGACGTAGGCACAGCTCAGCCTAGCTTGGGGGGAGGGGACGAAGGGTGATGGACAAGCAAAGATACCAATGGGAGGAAACTGTGGGGGAGGAGGGGCGTGGCTGAACAGGGGCGGACCGGGACGCGGCCCCGCCCCCTGCTTCCCTCGGCCGGTCGGGCTGGGCTCGCGGCCCCCACCCCGCCACCTTTCTAAGCTAGGCTGCGGCTCCAGGAGCGGCAGATCCCTCCGCCTGCTGGGTAGGAGGGAGGAGGCAAGGGACTCAGCGAGGCAAAGTAGGCAGGCAAAACCCTGAGGCCTTTAAAGGGATCGGCCCGTGCCCACAGTGCCCGTGCCCACAGTGCCGAGCTTGCGGACGGCGGACTGGCACTGCTGCCACCACGCGCTCACGGAGGTCTCTGCCCAGGGCTCTACTGGCGGCACGCACACTTTCAAAGGCACACACGCTACCTCTGTAGCACCACCCGGCACCACCACCGCCCCCCCACACCCCCGCGCCCGGCCCAAGAGAGTTGAGAGGTGGGAGTCTAAGTAAAAAAAGGGAGACTGTAAGTGGTGGAAAGATTCCACCTCCCTATTTGATGTGTGACAAAGCCACACTTAGAGGACCACGTTCTCTTTAGGGGGGGTTACCTGGGGAGCTCAGTTGCTCCCTCTACCTGTGACAGGCCCCCTCCCCTCCCGGGCCCGGCTGGGCAGACGCCCAGCAATTTAAAGCGACAGCTCATAGTTCTCGGGTGACCTAATCTTCATTGCCTGCGGCCCCATTGCACTTACTGCCCAGGGGGACAATTGAAAGAGGCGGGACCCTACCCCCACCTCACCCCTCACCCCTCCACTGGAAACAGAAGTATCTTATTAAAGAAGCTGTAGTAGCTCTTTGGATTTTGGTTTTTTGGTTTTTGTTTTTTTTCTTGGTTGCGTCAGGACGTAGTGAATTTTTAAGTGCCCTATAAGAGTGTGAGTGTGATGCGCCTGGACATTGACCCCCTCAGCCTTCCCGTTCAGCATCCTTGTTACTTCCAAGTCCTGCTGCTTTCTGCTCAGACTTTGAGGAAATGCAAGAATCTGGCTTAGATCTCAAAGAATCTTGCAGAACAGAAGGGCATTCAGTTCTTCACACACCTTGAATTCTATTCGACTGGGTCTGATTTACTGAACAAAGATCCAATTCTGGGTTAGTGCTGGAGAGACCAATATATACAGAGGCAGGCAGTATGTCATGGTGGTTAGAAACATCAGTTTTATGGTCAAGCTTAGTTCAAATTCTTACTCCATTATTTATTAACTATGAACACATTCACATTTATTTAACTTTACCTCATGGTGTCCTCAAAATGAGAAGAAACATGGTGACTACAACAATGGGCTGAAACATAAAGAGGTCATGTGCATGGCACAGTGTTGGGTAGTGTTTTGTTCTGTTGTGCATTGGGTCGCTATGAGTTGGATCAAACTTGTTTTGGCACCTAAAAACATGATGTCCTGGGTAGAATGGGGATGGTGATAATACTATCTAAGTCACCCATATGCTGAAGTTGGAGGACCAACACATGAGTTCAAGGCCAGCCTGGGGCTACACAGCAAGATCTTGTCTCAAAAAATAAAACCAAGCTGGGTGCAGTGGTGCATGCCTGTAATCCCAGCAATTTGAGAGGCAAAGGCAGGAGGATACTGAGTTCAAGGCCAGAGGCACCCTGCCCAGCATAGTAAGACTCTGATTCAAAATTAAAAATGGGCTGCAGGTGCATTTAGAGTATTTAGTATTTAGAGCAGAGTAGTTGCATAGTATGGGAGAAGGGTTTGGCAATCCACTCCCAAGGCAATCCCGAAACAGTCAGCCATTGAAAACCCTATGAGGATTGCTATGAGTCAGATACCGACTCGACGGCACCTAACAACAACAACAAGTTGCATTGTATGTGTGAGTCCCCGAGTTCAACCCCTAAATACCTGAATAAATAAATAAATAATACTTAAGTCATACATTGAAAACTCAATGAATAACAGAGAAGCACTGACATAGTGCCAGGCATGGCACAGTGTCAGGGAGTGTTTCGTTCTGTTGTGCATAGGGTCACTAGGAGTCATACACAGGTAGAAGTCATACATTTGGTGTGAAGATTAAATTAGTTCATATAAGCAGATTGCTTAGTACAGTCCTTCTTGTTGCATTATAATAACTCAGATCATTGGGCCAAGGACTGTTCTGAAAAGACCTCTTTAGGCCCCTGTTAGTCCAGGCAAGCCTCAAAGGAGGCAAGTTCTCTGGGATTGTTCTGCTTATCAGGTACCTCCTTAAACAGGAAGCCAGCAGATTCCCCTGGCTTTAATTTCCAACCCCTTCTACCTGGCCCCTCCTTCAGGAAACATGATTTATAGTATCCGACATTATCCCCAAATGTAGCTTCTCAGTTCCCCATTGGTATGGGAGGTGGGGCCCCCAGCACCAGAGAATGTCAGTTCTCCCTGCCAGGCAAGGGTAGTTTGCCTCAAAGACTTCAGAACAGGCAAAGGGAGCCCATATGCCCCTTACCCCAAGGTCTTAGAGAACAAAGCTTTGTGCCAGGCTTGAGGCTGTGGACGTAGCAGGATGGGAAAGTGCCCCTCCTCAAGTAGGGAACCTTCCCTGACTTGTGGCCTCTATTTTTAGTGCTTCCCCAGGCTCTTGCTGGAGAAACCATTTAGTCATCAGGGTGTTTATTTTCCGGCTGTTTCCGACGTAGGGAAAGCAGAATGTTGAGACTGGAGAGATCCAGGGCTGCTGGAAGAGACTTCTTAGGAATAGGCTTGGGAACGAAGCCTTCAGACCACTGGGTCCCAGATAATAGGAGGTGGGGGAGAAAAAACACCAGAATGGGCAGGGGGCAGCCAAGCCCCCAGGAGACCAAAAGAGCTAAGTTCTCAACCTGCCTCAAGTTTGGAGGCTCTCCAAGCCAGAGAACTCTCTGGCATCAGCTTTACTTGAAGATTCTCTCTAAAAACATAAGCAGCCCCAGAACAAATTCTTTCCCAGGGCCAGTTCCCAGAAACCCCCTCCCCAACTTCCTGTAGATCAGTGTGGTGAGCCTCCCGCCAACCACAGCTCCAGCCAATCTCCAGCCTGAAGCAGGCCTACCAGATATATGATTGGCTGGCTGGTCCTCCTAATCTTGGAATGTTGGAGCCTTAACAAAGGAATGAGGAAGGAAGGTGAGTCACCTGGGGAGGGTGTTAAAGGGCCAGGAGCAGGGAAAGGAAAAGGGAGGAGGAAGGCGAAGGAAGAGCTCAGTGACTGATACCAAGTGTCCTGGACCCCAAGATGCTGACGTGACAATTCAATAGAAAACCAAGTAGTAGACGTTGACACTCCAAATGAGATGTAATTTAGAGTATAGAAAAAACCTCACAGGAAAGGAAAGTTAACACAAACATGAGGTCTTGATTTCCATGAAGAAAAAAGGATATAGGAAAAAAAAAAAAAAAAGGATATAGGGAGTAATATTGCTGGAAGTTCAGGACTTCCTGAAAGTGACTAAATCTTTTTCTTCTGGCCTCTGGACTTCCCATCCCAGAATCCTCTGGGTGGAAAATGAACAGGCTCAGGTTCCTGGTTCTCATTTTTTCTCCCTCATCTCTGCCTGCCCACCCATCTTTTCTAGAGAAAAGTCACCTAACAGACCAAAGCTGCTGTAAAATCTCCTAGGGGTAGGATACTTCAGATACTTAGACGCCCACCAAAGTGCTACACCTCTTCTTTTCTTTTCTTTTCTTTTCTTTTCTCTCTCTCTCTCTCTCTTTTTCTTTCTTTCTTTCTTTCTTTCTTTCTTTTCCATACTTGAGGGTTGAACTCAGGGCCTCACACATACTTTGCAAGAGCTCTAGCCCTGGGCTGTACCCCTAGCCCACTTAAAAAAAAAATTTTTTTTTTTATCTTGAGACAGGGTAATCTACATTCCTTTTGTTCCCCACTTCCCAAGCCTCTGTCATTGAACTTCATTTGCAAAAGTCTTTCTCATCATCATCATCCCCTCATGCCAGCCCCAGGGCTGTTTCTCTACCTGCCTGGTGCTCCATAACTCAGGGAAGCCATTACTACTGGTTTAGCCTCTAATCTGTCTGGCAAGAAGCCTCTTCGCACCTTCCCCAGGGTCATCCTGCCAGTCTCAATCTCCTGTCTCCATGTACCTTGTCTGTTCTATGGAACTGATCATTTTCCCTCCAGTTTTTGAGTGATCCCAACAAAGACCCCCAATGTGTCCCCACATCTGCTTGCTTGTGAAGGGAAGGGAAGGACCACCAGGAGGTGTTGTGGCATCATAGTGGCCCTCATAGGGTGTTCAATGGCTGATTGTTTCAGGATTGCCTCAGGAATGGATTGTCAGGTCCTTCTCCCATTTTCACTGGGAATCAAACTCAGGGCTTTAGAGACTGCAGAGCAGCACTCTACCAGATGAGCTAAATCCCAGCCCCTGGTGATTGGTAGTTCAATGCATATATTCTCTGCATGGATTTGGGTATCATCCTGCACCTGCTTTTATAGCGCTCTCCACTGCTCAGTACACACTATAGTATACTGACATTTTTGGTTTACTATTTACTCTTCCTTACCAGATTCTGAGCTCTTTGAGAACAGATATCTAACCCATCTTTCAGGGTCTTCAGGGCTTTACAGAGCTAGCATGGTATGTGCTCAGCAAATGTGTCACAGAAAAATTTGTAAATGTGTATGTTAGCAGTTGTTATCTAAGTTAAGATGCTAAAAACCTTATTGAACATCTCTATTTGTCTATTGATAACTGTGGTAGCTCAGGGATGAGAGTCTGGTCTAGGGGCTGAACAAGTTTTACTTCAGTCCAGAGTTGGGGAGGATGGCAGAGTCAGGCAGGGAGCGGTCCAAGGCTGTCGCGGTAGAGCAGTGCCCCAAACTTAGTGCCAGGGTGCTGAGGCCAGACATGGAGTAAAGGGCAGAGGCTCCACCCTGGAACTGAAGGCGGCAGGGAGGGGGTGCCAAAGCCGGGTCCTGGGTCAGTGCATCCCCCTACACGAGCTCCCAGCCTCGGCTGGGCAGGATGTGGTGGCAGCTGCAATAGGGTGGGCAGGATGTGGGGGTGGGGGCAGCTGAAACGCAGCCTGACAGTCTGCTCTCCAGCTCCGCCCTCCTCTCTGCCCCCTCCCATCCGCTCTCTTCTGGTCACGTGCTTTCAGCCTGGGCACCGACGGACTATTTCCCTTTCCCCCATTCCGCGGAAGGACATAATTGGCATAGTAAACTCGAGTCACCACTGACTTCAACTGTACCACGCTATTTTCTTGCCCCGAAACCCACGACAGAAAGTTTGCCCAACACACATTTCTTTAAACCCCAGATTAACGGGGTAGAGGCCCCTTTAAATGCAAATAAGCCGCCTTTTCGCTTGCTTCCCCTCACCCCCATCCCAACTTCGCTCCTCGTGCCCAGATTCTACCAGCTGCCATTGACGTCACGCGTGCGTCAGCGTCGCCAGCCCAACCAGACGGCACGTGGGGGGAAGAAGGTAGTCTTAAAGGGCCAGACCCTAAAGGCCTGCCTAACTAAGGTTATGAAATTTGACTTTGGAAAGGAAGAATGAGTGGGAAGTGGGAAGATCTATTGAAGCAGGAAGAAATGCAGGGTGGACATTAGGAAAGACTTCCCAGGGTAGGCGAGTGTATTCTTTTTTTTTTTGTGGGGGGGCGTATTGGGTATTAAACCCAGGGTCTTACCCACACCAAGCACTCTACAACTGAGCTCCATTCCCAGCTCTAGGAGGGTGAATTCTGAGCCAGCCCTTTCCCTTAGATTCCCCAGAAGTTTGGGTATTTGCTCCTGGGAAAGAAACCCAGGAGCAAGAGGAGCTGAACAACTCTGAAAATGAAGGAGGTTTGACCTTTTAAGATTCATGATTTCATTCTTTTCCCCCATCTCTACCTAACATGTCCTCAAATGCAAGGACTTCGTTCACTTCTGTCCTCAGCACCTAGACCAGACCACATAGCAGGTCCTCAATTTAAGTATGTGTAAATGATTGAATTAATCATTTGAGTCCAGTGCAAAGCCACCCCTTCAGGGATGCTTTCCCTGGTTTCCCCACCAACATGCATGGCACAAACACACTCAGTTGAAGACAGACTTACTCTTTTGCACATTTACAGCATTTAATGAACCTGTCTTATCCCCCTTGCATTAAAGACCATGGGGCAGTAGCTAAAAGCAGAGAACTTGGAATCCTTGGTATCACGTAAACTTGGATTCCAACTCCATTTATATTGTTTACTAGTTGAGTGACCTTGGACGTATCTTCATATCTACTTTTTTTGTTGTTTTTTTGAGATAGGGTCTTGCCATGTAGCCAGACTGGTCTTAAACTCATGATCCTTGTGCCTTAGCCTCCCAAGTGCTGAGATTACATGTGTACACCACCAAGTTTAGCTAGGAGTGGGTTTTAAGATGGACATCTCTAGCTGGGCATGGTGGTGCATGCCTGCAATCCCAGCGACTTTGGACGTAGAGGCAGGAGGATTGTAAGATCCAGGCCAGAGGAGGCCTGTGTAATTTAGCAAGACATTGTCTCAAAATAAAAGTTAAAAAATGGGTTAGGGGTAGAGCTCAGTGGTAGAGTGCATATGAAACATGCATGAGGCCCTGAGTTCAACCCCCTCTCAGTACTGCAAAAAATAATAAAATTAAAAAGTAAGATGGCCATCTCTTAGCCAGGCGTGGTAGTGCATTCCTGTAATCCCAGCACTTGGGAGGCTGAGGCAGGGGGATTGGCAGGAGTTCAAGATCAACCTGCTCTTCGTAGTGAGTGCCAGGCCAGCCTGAGTTACACAACAAGACCCTATCTCAAAACAAACAAAAAAGATGGCCATTTCCCCCACTAACCTCAGCTTATTGAAAACAAGGCAATACAAGTATTATACCATACTAATTTGTTCCTAGCACCAAGCACAATGTGGGGCTTACAACCAGTGCTTCAAAAAATGTTTATTGACTAAGTGCGGTGGCACCTGCCTGTAATCCCAGTTACTCAGGAGACAAGGCAGGAGGATTGTAAATTCGAGGCCAGAGGCAGCCTGTGTAATTTAGCAAGAACTTATCTCAAGATTAAAGGAACAAAACAAAACAAAAAATGGTTGAGGGCAGCTCAGTGATAAAATACTTGCAAAGTATGCAAAAGACACTGGGTTTAGCCTTCAAGAACCTAACAAAACAAAACAAAAGGTTTGTTTTGTTTTGTTTGTGGTACTGGGTGTTGAACCCAGGGCCTCGTGTCTGCATGCTTTGCAAGTGCTGGACCACTGCCTTGCGCCCCCAGCCCATTTTTTTTACTTTTTTTTTTCTTTTTTTTTGAGACAGGGTCTCGCTAAATTACACAGACTGCCTCTGGTCTCAAACTTGCGATCCTTCTATCTCTGCCTCCCAAGTTGCTGGAATTACAGGCGTGTGCCACTGCGCCCAGCAAAATGTTTGTTGAATGAATAAAAGTGCACGAGTGAATAATTTCAGTATTACCCAAAATCTGACCTCCATACCCACCCCTGAAGTTGTTATCCAAAGGGAGAAAAACATTATGAATTCCCCTCATACCCTTCCAATGACCCCTCTGGGCCCCAGGTTTTAAAGCTTTGTGGTCCAACCTCTAGGTAGTGTTGAGGTTCATCTCTGTAGCTGAACCAAAAGTACTATGCAAACAAGCTGTAGGTGATTGGTCTGCAATGAGACATTGTGGGGAGGGGACGCCTATCTGTCACATCCCCAGTACAGCTACTGAAACCCTGCCCCAGGAAACCCAAGCTAGGCTTCTGCTAGGAACAGAGATACTGAAAGGGATCTGGAAGACAGGAACTTGTTGCCCAGACAGGAACTTCTAACCCACCTATGGCCTTTTCTTCTCTTAAGGTTCACCGACCCCCCACCAATTCCTCTCATCTTCCTAGCTCTGCCTTCCACTTCTACCCTAACCTTCCTTCCCTCCACAGCTTCCCAGTGGGTACAGTGTGGGGAGGGGGCAAAATTCCTATCACCTGATTCCAGCTCCTTGGCCAGAGGAGCCATGATCAGTGACCACCTCTTCCTGCTTCAGCCTGTCTTGCAGTTGCTTATCGATCTGATTGCCTGTCAATGTCTGTCACCATCTCTGAAGTTGAAGGCCTGACAGACAACAGAAGGCGCTTCCTGCCAGGGAATGCTAGGATCAGAAGGCGGTGGAGCCTTTTCTTCTTTGAAGAGGAAGCAAAAGTGAGACCCTCCTCTGGCTGAGAGCAAACCTGTCAACCCCAGGAGCCCTGGGGGTGTAGGTGGGTTTCCCCCACAGGAATCTCCCAGCAGCCTTGGTGCTGGCTCCACCCTCTGCAGGGGTGGGGTGTCACCCAGGAGCACTGTGTTCCAGAAAACCCTAAAATAACCTGCCTTCACTGACCGGCTGCTATTTCTGTCCATCATGTTTAATTATTCAAACCCAAGTTGGACAGTGAACTATAAAAAGCTCTCCTACTTGGGGACCCAGGAGAGCTGGGAGACTGGCCAGGTTGCAATGGCAGCAAACCACAGGGTTTGGGTGAGGTCACTTGGTCCGGCCTCCTGCCCGAAAGTTCCTTCTGCTGTTTGCCTGCTTCCTCAGCTGAAAAGCAAACTGCGGGCCTCCTTCCTGAAAGCTCCATTGTGCCCTCCTTTACACATCCTTTGGCGCCTGTGCAGCTTGGGAGCTGGCCTTCTCCCCATCCCCCTTTACTCCAGAAGGATTTCCTCTCAGCTGCCCCTTTGCTGACCTGCTCCCTAGTCCTGGCTTCTTAACCCATGGAAATATTGTCAGACCCAAGCATCAGTGACCAAGGGAGTTGGGGTTGCAGAGGACAAGTCAGGGGGACAGAGGCAGGGAAATGGGTGCTGTGCCCTTGGAGGGCACAGTGGTGGAGCATACTGGTCCCCGTGGGGCAGTTGCTGGCTGTCACAGGTGCCAAGCCTCCCAGACCTTCTCCTGGGAACTCTGCCGCCATAGCTGAACAGATGGAGGGAAGGCTTTGAGACTTGCTTCCTTTTCTGGGCCTAGTTCACACCTAATGGGCGCAGAGTCTAGTGTCTGTCTCCACTGAAGCAGAAGCTCACACAGGCTAAGTGAGAAAAACAGAACTCCCCTGGGACTGTCTTCTGTGACCCCCTCTTACCACAGGCAGTTCCTGGAAGATGGGAACAGGAGTTGTGGTCCTACTTGCACTGGAAGCATGGGGTGGCCACAGTGACTGGCCCTGGGAGGTGGGCAGGGAACTCCTGTTAGTGAAGGGGGGACTGGCAGCTACACAGTCTGACTTGAAGAGAGGCAAAAGGGGCTGAGGCAGCCACAGAGACCCCCAGAGACACACACGTAGACAAGGAGTTACAGGATGGACAGAGGGGTAAGGGCCAGCAAAAGTGACACTTGAGTCCCCAAAGCGGGAGAGACCCTAGGAGTAGACCCAGAGACCCAGAGCAGGGGAGAGCACAGTGTGGGAAGGGAACCCAGCAGCTGGGAAAGGAGGCACGGTAGGACTTCCTAAGAGCCAGTGTGGGACCTGAGTGTGAAAAAGAGTCTTGGGATTCACACCCAGGCCTATTTTGGGGCTTGTTGCCACATGCTACCTATCAGCAGCAACCATAGCCCCTGTGCTAGGTCCAGCCAGGCTCTCCCTGCAAGCCCTACTACTAGAGCTACAAGGGCAGGCGGCTGGGGTGTGGGGCAGAGGCGCCGTTGCTAAGCAACAAGATACTTCCTACCTGGAGGGCAGAGGAGGGGCCCTGGCCCAGCTGGCACGGGGGAGGCGGGGAGAAGGAAAAGGAGCAGGGTGGCAGAACTCAAGGCTTCCTCTCTCGTCCGCCCCCGACAGGTACAGAGGAGGGTTGTGGAGGAAGTGTGTGATCCTTCTCCAGGACGCTGTGGTGGTGCGCGCAAACCCATGTGGCACTCACAGAACTCTTGGCTAGGGTTGGCGGGGGCGGGGCTAAGGCATGAATGACAGGCGAAGTTAAGCGTAGTTGTCAGATCAACCTTGTGGGAGGGGTGCAGGTCTGGCTCTGTCTGAGAAAAAAGTCGGATCCTCTGAGGAAAGGCTAAGGGTGGAAGCTTGGGGAGAGGACAGACCGGGAAGGAAGCTGAAGGGAACGTGCACTAGCCTCCCAGTCACAGAGGCTGTGGAGGACGCCACACACGGAGCAGGCAACATGGCAAGCAGGGTACTTGGCCCATTCAGCCATGCTCTGGAAGTCTCAGTGTCCTCAAATTGACATTCTCCAGTGTATTTCATTGTTTTTATTCTTTCATTCTTTATTTTTAGGCTGATTGGAGTTTGGCAGAGATTAGCAGGGATCAACAATGGGGGGCCAATAAGGATCAACAGGGGTCAATCGAGATCAATAAGAAAGACTGCTCTGTCTCTTTTGAGCTCTGTCATCCTATAACTGCACCATTTATTTATTTATTTATTTATTTATTTATTTATTTATTTATTATTTTGAGACAGGGTCTCCTTATGTAGCCCCAACTAGCCTGGAACTCGCTATATGGACCAGACTGGCCTCGAACTTGTGGCTATCCACCTGCCTCAGCCTCCCTAGTGCTGGCATTACAGGCATGTGCCACCACGTCTGGCTGTAACTGCATCTTTAACAGGACTTGTGATGTAAGTAAGGGCCTTCTCTAAGTGTTGACACTGGGTCTGTTGCTCCGTGGGCTTAGCCTAGTCTGGAAGAGAGCACCTTCACTCAGCAGGCATTTATTGCACACCTAGGGTCCTGGGTAGCTGTGAGGGGTTGGTACCATGGAGGTCCACACTCAGCCCCTCCTCTGCAGAGAGAATATCCTGGCTGGTACCTCAGTGTGTTCCTCACTCCCACAGGTGGCACATACTGTTTAAAAGTGTCTCATTGTTCATCCTGGCATGGTCTCCACATTCTGCAGGGAACACAGTGTGCTTCAGCCCCCTCCTCCTCTCACAGAGTACTGGGATGCTGGATTCCTTCCTCTCTCACTCTCCAGACTTGGCCCCAGGACCAGACATCTAAGGAGACCCAGGGCAGTGGGGGTGACTACTACCACCACCTCCTCCTCTTTCTCCTCCTCCTTCTCCTCTTCTCTTTTATTTAAATCAGAGCTTTGGCAGGGTGCACATCTGTAACCCCAATGACTCAGGAGGCAGAGGCAGGAGGATCACAAGTTCGAGACCAGAGGCAGTCTGTGTAATTTAGTGAGACCCTGTCTCAAAAAGCAAAAAGTAAAACAATGGGCTGGGGGTGCAGCTCAGTGGTACAGCACTTGCAAAGCATGTAAGTGCAAGGCCCTGGGTTCAACCCCGAGTAGTGCAAAAAAAAAAAAAAAAAAGTCAGAGATTTATTATAAAATATTTCTTTTTTAGAAAGCTCCCTGCTTTTGACCCCCCCCCCACATCTGTCAGCTTGTAGTGCTGTGGGGGCTTGTGTGTTGTTGTGATAATGAAAGCTATGCTACTGGTATTTTAGATACCAGTAGGGCCACACATGGTGGACAGGTTTCAGCTGGACTTCCAGACTAAGACAGACTAGAGAGAAGAACCTGGCAGCCCACTTCTGAAACTATTAGCCATTGAAAACCCTATGCATGGCAGAGAAGCACTGTCAAATATAGTGCCAGAAAATGAGTCTCCTGGGCTGGAAGACATTCAAGAAATTACTGGGGGAGAGTTACCTCCTCAAAGTAGAATTGACCATAATGATGGGAATGGAGTAAAGCCCCTGGGACCTCCTTTTGCTGATGGGGCACGACTCAAAATGAGAAGAAATGCAGCAGCTGCAACAAAGGGCTCAAACAGAAAAAGATTGTGTGCATGGCACAGTGTCAGGGAGTGTTTCATTCTGTTGTACATAAGATTGCTATGAGTCAGACTCCAATCAACAGCACCTAACAACAACAACAATTTTCAAAATGAGCAGCCACAGTGGACTTTCCTTCTCAAAGCTTCTCTTCCAGTTTTAAAGGATGAATGGCTCATGGTCTGCTGGATGTGTTTGCTTTAGCCAGTCAATCCGTGATAATCCTAATCCCACAAGAGACTAAATCTCTCTCTCTCTCTCTCTCTCTCTCTCTCTCTCTCTCTCTCTCTCTCTCTTTTTACCACTGAGCCACACCCTAAACCCAAGATACTGAATCTTTTCATCACTGTATCTGCACATTTGTCTTTCAAATTTATTCAGTTCAGGGTCCTGTAAAGCATCAAATTCATTCAGACCTTTACCTGTAAGGACTCTAATTTTGGGGTCCAGTTTTTCCGCTGGATCACAACTTCTTGTCACTAATTCCAGAACTGGAAGGAAACCAAGTCTTTGCTTTCCATCTTCAAGCTCCTCACATACAGCAGTTTGAGTCATATGCAAACATATAGTAATCAATTTCCATCAGGTGGTTAAACATTGGGTAATTGTGAACTTGCTTCCATAACATCTGCTGAACATAGAAAACAGTGGCTTCCTGAGGTACCACCAACTGGATAGAAATCCCAGTGGGCAAGAGGAAACCCACAGGTGTGGAGCTATCAGCTGCCTTCTGTGAATGCACTGCCCAGATGTCAAGGATGTCTGCCATAGCAGGAGGTGTTATGAAGCAGAAGCACACTTATCACCATTGTTATTGTTAGTCTTCAAAACGATAGCCCCATTTCAGTCATTTAAGTAAACAGATGCCCTTACTTATTTTCTTTTTCTTTTTTTGCTCTTTCTTTTTGCAGTGCTGAGGATGGAACCCAGGGCCTCTTGAATGCTGTTGGGGATTTTTAAAATTATATTTCCCAGCTAGGGTCCCTCATAACAGCCTGAGGGGCTGACCCCTAGTTGACCCCAGGGCTCATCTCACTCACTCAAAACAGCCCCTCCCATCGAGTGAGCAAAGATGGCCCCCAGCCAGCTTGACCAGCCTTAACCACCTTAATTTTGATTGGCTCCCCTCACCACCTTGCAGGTAATAACTGTCTCCACTTGGC